>OX632358.1:34188849-34377540 GCA_951751655.1 Ophion costatus
TTGAATCCTCGTCGTTTTCACGTTACACATCACTGTTCAAATTGTCTCTCTCTTTTTTAATCAAAATATCTTTAAAAAAAAAAACATACGAAACTTAAAAAAAAGTGAAGCTTTAGCGTCCCTCTTTATGATTCCGGTCAAAGAAATGCATTAAAACAATTTTGCTTGTAAACGGAGTTCACCAGGAAAGGAAAAAGGCGAACGATGGTGGTTTTTGAAAAAGGGTACTAGTCGTAAAAAAAAATACTGAACATTTTTCCAAAAAACTGGAGAGAAGTTGCATTCCGGTCCTTCAAAATGCCGTTAATTAAATTAATTTATGGCGACCATCGGCGAAAGGGCATAAAAAATCGTTCCGGATGGTTTTTTCATTTTTGTCCGGAAACGTGTGACCGATAGTGTATATATGTATATATAAATGATTTATCCACCATCCATATATATATATATATATTCTCATTTACCGCGAATTTGCGCATACCATTCAAAAATGCATGTGATTGTTTCGTGAAGTAAACAGCAACGCAAACAAAGGCCATGCCCAATCTCAGGGAAGTTAATTGAAAAAAAGACCGAATCTTTGGTATCATAGGAGCGGGAATTTGTAAGTGGCAGGTGAAATTTTTTTTCAATACTAACCTCAAGAGCCCTCTCGCGAGATTTATGGCGAGTTGAGTGACTTTTAAAACCCACACATTCACACACATACACGCACACACACACACACACACACTCACACATATATATATATATATAAATCATATTCATCGGACGCAGTCGTATCAGCGTTCATCCATTATGGTTACGAGCGACCTTTCATCGCTTCAAAAGTCGGTTAACGAGTATATTCGTTGCGCTAGTCATTAACTATGCGACGACGAAAAGTCCAAATTAACTGTCCAAATTAGTTCGAGTGTGCTAGAGTGAATGCCCCCCCCCCTACTTATCATAAGCACGCAAAAATTTTGGAGCTTCATGTCCCCGTATGATTCATTTAAATCGTGTCGAATGCCAACGCACGTTTGAGGATACACTGGAGGTTGAATGTGCCGAAATAAGGTGAAAATTAAAAAATGTCTGTCTCTATAGGGATTTGATAGGCACTCCACAAGCAGGGAGTTCACATTGGAATCCAAGTGACTTCCGCGTTATTTCCCCATTGACGTTGTTTGATGATTTTTTATTTGGAACTTTCAATCGGAGGTTGTAGGATCTACCAAAAGTAAAACTCGTTTGGTGATCTCGTGCACGAATTCGTTGGGGAGTCCCGAGATGCATCCACGTCTCTATAGGGATTCGTTTGGGACACCGCACATAGAGAGTCTTGATTGAGATCTTATTGGATTCTGCACCTACCCCGATCAACCCCAGTTGAGAATTCGTACCACGTTCGAATCGAAAATATGTGTGAGAAGTCACGAGAAAAAACATGGTTTGTTGAAACATAACCTATATCCTTGGCGAGTGTGTAGGTGGGCGGTGATATTATCTCAAAGTGTACTCAAATAAATTTACAACAACGATGAAAGCGGATTTCCTTTAGTGATGTGATTCAAATCGATTTAGATATATCCTTTCAGTGCGGGACACCACTGTAAGGGGTTAAAAATCGATTTTTCTGCTTTTTCTCAAAGTATACATATTTAAGAATATGTCGAAAAAAATTCAGGTTCAAAGATAAACAATTGACTAAGTCACAGACGATTTAGTGAGAGCGGGTAGCCCAACAATTTACTATACCAAAACTTCCAATCGCGTTTTTCTCTAAACGACTTTTCTCGACTCGGCGAAATCATAATTCTAGCTAAATCTTTTTTTCTCGAAATTTAGTACTTTTTAAGCTCTCGATTATGAGTGAAAATGGCGTCAAAAGTATACTTTCTTTAACACCCCGCATTTTGTCAATATTTTTTTCCGAAAAACCGTCACGCACAACAAAAACTACACTTATATAGATTATGAAACCTTTTTATTTTCATGTTTCAGAACACTCATCATCAATAACCGTAATAACGATGATAATTTCAATTTTTTTAAACGAAAAATCACACGGAAAGAGTTCAGTATATACTTCATAACATACCTTTTTTCCAAATCTCAAGTGAATAATCAGTAGACAAAGGAAAATCGGAATAACGACCTTTTTCGGCCAGTCACAGTGGTGTCCTCGCTAATCCGATTAATACTCTTTTAACGCTTGTCAGTCACACCTACAGATTGTGACGTAATAGTCATTGGGGGTGTAATCAACTTTCGAGAATGGAAAATAATCGAAAAATTGAAGAAAATACTACGATGCATTTTCAACCCTTGTGTGTAAGACCATGCCGATTATTTTCAAGTCGTGTAATTTTTAATATAAAAAAAATGTCGAAAAACGGCTGGGGTTGATTCAACCCCCGATGACTGTTAAGGGTTAAGATCCACTCATTTTGCATATCTCTATGATTCGTTTAGAAAATTCACCGTACCGAATGCGATGGGATCTATCAAGACTCGTATCGGATTCCTTTCGATAAGCTGGGAATCCTTTAGGTTTCGCACATGGGATTCCAATGCGGTATCCCGATTAGAATCCAACGTACGAGCGTGACGGTTTAGTATAGGGATCTAATGCGATAACCGATTGGACCCTCGTCAGGAAGTAGGGACAAGTATGGGAAACCAATTGGATCCCTGCGAAAATTTCTGCACGGTCTGACGTTAATTCCAGACGACGTTTGCGGTACCCGACATGATTAGACTTGCTCTTTGACTATGGACTCGGGCTAACTCTATTCATTGGCTCTTTTCGTTGAGGCCGCGTGGCATCCAGATCATTGACTTTTGGAGTGAACAAAGATAACCGACGATTGAGTTTGCAGTGAAGGACACTCCCATCACCATTTTCGACTGGCATCCGTTTTCATTGATGAGCTATGATGCAACAAACGCAGCGAATTCCTTGATCCGTTGGCCTATACACAAGCGGGACTCAAAATCGAACGATCAAAGACGACATATGTTGGCGTTCGCGATGGCATGTGCTCAATGTGTATCGATATGCGCTCGCTATGCTCTTGCACTTCGTACACCGCAACGTATTCACTGGTACGCCACTACTATCGGGATTGTATTGGGGTATAGAACTGCGGGAAATATAAGCGCTCCCGGAATACCTGTGAAGGTGGATAAGAGAGGATGAAGTACACGGACCAACCGTTATCCTTCGTGTAATCGACTATTAGCGTTGTCTCTCTTATTCTCTCTCTCTCTCTCTCTCTCTCTCTCTTTCTCTCTCTCTCTCTCTCTCTCTCTCTCTCTCTCTCGCTCTCTCTCTCTCTCTCTCTCTCTCTCTCTCTCTCTCTCTCTCTCTCTCTCTCTCTCTCTCTCTCTCTCTCTCTCTCTCTCTCTCGCCCCTCTCCCTCGCGCTATCTATCTAGTTCTACCCTGTCTCTTATTCACTTCGATTTTCCTTGATATATATATATATATATATATATATATATATATATATAGATAGATAGATAGAAGGGATAATAAATACATACATACATATATATATATACAGGGTGTCCTGTTATGAATGGATAATCATGCAACTGTCAATGGTTCAGATCATGTCTTACTATATGCTGGAATTTCAGTTTAGCAAAAGTCCCACGGTTTTCGAGGTTCTGGCCTTTATTTATTTTTTTTTAATCATCTGCTTTTGGTTTTTTGCATGTCATTTCTACAAATAATATGCATCGACAATAACTAAGCAACTGTTCAAAGTAACCGGCACGATATGTGGGGTACATTTTTTTTTACACCGCATGCAATCAATTTAGATGTTCGAATTGGTTTGTATGAAATTCTGTACGAAAAAAGTACCAAATCCCCCCCCCCCCCCCCCCCCCCCATCGCCCAACAAATTGTGTCGGTCCACGTACCAAACACCCTGTACATTTATTCATCTATATATGCTGCATTCCGTGCTTTCTCTCTATCACTCTCCCTCTGTCTTGTCTTCAACATCCATCGCATCACTGCAGACCAGTAATGATCTTGTGCAGCTGCGAACCGCGATACGTCCATTTCCAACTATATCGAAGCAAAGCCAAACACGAAAAAGCTTAAATTATTGTTAACTTTTATCGCTGATGCCTGTTCGTATATACCTCTTTCGGCTTTCACGATCCCTAGCCTTTATCTTTCACTCTGCCATCGTCACTTCACTATCTTCGGTTCCGCGGAGACGCTTTTGGAGTATTGCCAACATCCTCTCGTTTCCTAATGCACTGTATCGCGTATGCTCGAGGGCGGAGCGAAGCTGCGGGAAAACCTGTACCGATACAGGCAGCTATATTTTCACTGCATTTCAGCAGTGCAGAGCAACTACCGTTGAAGCAGTTGGAATGGTTCACTCTCGGTAGTTGCGTGCGAGCCGGCGCGCGGCTGAACGGGCACCCAGTAGTGGCCCAGGGCAACGTTGCTTGACATGACTCATCGCGGGAGTCCGACCACGCGTCACTATATTGTCGTTCAAACGTTAAGGGGTTCGCGGAACCCAGAAATGTCAAAAATACGATTTTAGGCTAGGGTCTTAAGGTATTGGGCTACTGTGAAAATAACGAACACTCGTTCGTTGCTTGAGGCAATTCAAGTTGAACGAGAAGATCCAACACATGGTGCAGGAATCGCAGATTGAAGGCCAAGTTAGGATTGCAACGATAGAACTGCTGGTGGAGCTTTAAGTGGTCTTCTCACTTCAGACGCTAAAAAGGCTATTTTAATGCACTTTTTGTAGGTTTATATTATAGATATTGATATAAAAGTAGTTGAGCTTAATAAATACACTTTAAAAAACGCCCCAAAAAAATTGTAGGTCTGCGCTGTTGATGAAATCTCGGAGATGGATCATCCTTAATAAAAAAATCAAACGCTTCTAGATTCAGTATGTAAATGGCTATAGCGCATATCATACGATTTTTGATACATGCAAAAATAACAAAATGGTGGACATTTTTCGAAAAAAAAAAAAAAAAAACGTTTTTTTTCACCATTTTTAGCAAAAAATAGTAAACATCAAGGTCAGACAAAAATCTCGAAAATCTACTTGTTTTTTTATTTTTCTTGATAAATTTATGCAGACCCCTTACAAAGCTTTTGGAGGATTTTGAATTGAAGCGGACCACGCGACCTTAAACGAGGTCGAACCACGGATCGTATATATTATTATATTGCTCGAGTTTCGGGGGAAATTACCATTCTGGTATCTTTCACGATGAGCATTAAGGTCATGCTTTCGCCTTCATATCGGGTTCACGTTTGCGCCCGCAAACTTCCGCATACATTACCATCGTCTACCAACGTGACTGTCCTCTCTTCGTACCTGAGTGTGCGCATGCACACACGCGTAATAATATACATTTATACATTTTTGCATATCTATGTACACACATACACACACCCACACACACACACCCACACCCACACACACACACACACACGCACACACGCGCACGCACGCACACATATATATATATATATTCGTGTATATGTGTGTATGAATGTGCTTTTTGCCATGAGAATGTGCGACAACCGAGTGCCCATATAGACACTGTATAGATACACGATGATTCACAATATGCGACACGATAACGCAATGCAAGTGCGCCCTGTAACGAACCACGCGAAACTTGTAAATAATTCATAAATGCTGTTACGAAACGCACACTCTATCCCGGGTGGATTCACCCAAGCTGAGAAGTTTGACGGTCCACATTATCCTTCTGCAATTGTTTTATCGTTGATTCAACTCCGATCCTACCTCACGCGTGCATCTACACTTGAACAGCTCAATGCGGAAAATCGTCTCGAAAATCTCTAAAATAATCGAGTCACTCGATGCGCCAAAATAATTATTGCATTTCTTGTTTCGCAACTATTTTGTATTCTGAAAAGCAATGAAACAAGAAACGAATTCCACTTTGATTGCATACCTACCGACGATCCCACCGTGCTCGTATACTTGATCGGTTCTATGGCAAAAATGTTCTGAAAGAAAATGAGGTCTCTTTGTAAATCTCTAAAATAATCGAGTCACTCGATGCGCGAAAATAATTATTGGGTTTCTTCTTTCCCAAGTACTTTGTATTTTGCCAAACAACGAAATGTGGAACGATCTTCACTTCAATATTATTCCAACGGACGAATTTTTCTTTGTTTTTTTCCCTACCTAATAATGTATCATGCGAATAGGAAGGACGAACAGAAGCAAAAACTCCGTTGTGTTACTTGCTACATAGATCCGCATACATACATATACAGACACAAGTATATATATTCATAAACCTGTCCACACATATATATGTACATAGCAAGGTAGGGAAGATGGGCAAGAGAGAGAAAGAGAGAGATAATAGATCGAGTGGTTCGAACTGCTCTGGTGAAAAGGGAGAGGCAAACATGGCAAAGTTCCTTGTGCTACACACGTAACCTGCTAATGAATTATAAAATTGTAGCTCCTGGGAGAGATATGCCGCCGTGGATAGATAGGACTCGTTTATTGTTACGTCAGCAGCATTTCATACATCTATATGTATAAACATATATATATATATATATATATATTTATATATATACATACATACATACAACCGTATGTATAGACAAAATAAATACATATATATATATATATACAATAACGTGTGTGCATAAAACGAAGCCCGACAGCAGGTAGCAAAAGTCGAACACGCCTGAGGCGAGGTAAGATGGCACACAGGTAAGCCACACGCTATAGATGCGCATAATACGCCAAATGTTATATGCGGAGAGAGAGAGAGAGAGAGAGAGAGAGGGGGTAGCTTGTGTACCCAAAACGTGGGCGTTAGATTTTCGTCGGTGGGTTTTGCTGTTAATACCCTCAGTTGCGGTATACCGGCGTTGGATGATGTCGCGCATAATAAACGAATGGGTTTTCCGTGTAGCCCGAGCTATGTGTACGGACAAAAGCCCGTTGGGCAAAGATCGCTAATTACTTATGCTACGATAGTTCTCATTGATTAATTGCATTGCGGTGCCTTTGTGGATCGACAAAACGTGGCCACGCGGGTTACACACACGTGCGCTCGTGTTAAAGGGACGAACAAGCTTTGCGGCTTGTCAAAATAAACAGCGGGAATCATCTTAGTACGATGTCACATATAGATGTGTGTGTGTGTGTGTGTGTGTGTGTGTGTGTGTGTGTGTGTGTGTGTGTGTGTGTGTGTGTGTGTGTGTGTGTGTGTGTGTGTGTGTGTGTGTGTGTGTGTGTGTGTGTGTGTGTGTGTGTGTGTTTGCATGCTGTCTTTGGTCTCGTACGTCAGTGATGTTTCTCGCAAGCCACATCTCACGAGGTCCTCTTACGCATCCATTGCCCTTACTCCATCTCGAGTCTTTCATACGCTTTTTGGCTTACCTCTCCACATAACGACACTATTTACACCTGGTAAGTTCCTCTTGCTCTCTACTCCCTGTATCAGGGCTCGTCTTCTCAGCATGTTTACACACCCACACACACACACTTGGGTTGTTGTGTGTTGAAAATCTTCGTCAGCTGAAGGAGGGAGATGATGGCGCTGCAGAAGCGGTCTTACGGTCCCTGAAATGATGGCGAGCACCATCTATAGGGAAATTCCAGTTACGTACTTCTACACCTGGCAAACGGCTATATCTACAAACACAGTGATCATCGCGGTACAAACACATTAGCGGTTTCTCGCCGAGTCAAAAGCTTGCACAGGTTCGCGTCGTGGCATGTGACGCGTCAAGAGACGTACCTAGATACGAAAGGCATCCATCCCGAAATCCGCGTGTATGTGTTTCGAAGGGCGGGTCCTTCCCCAACGCGGTAAGGCCTCGTACACGCGGATGCTCTATGCGGGAATCGCCTTGGGGGAATGCACCATGGTCCACGCTCGTTTCATATCCGCAGCCCGAAAGTTGTTGCGCCGCAAGCCGGGCGGTCAGGAGCTTGCTGTGTGGATCCGAACTTACCTCATACACGTGGAACTTCTAGGTGCAGCAGGGGTGTGTGAGGTCTCGAGTTGACGTACACGCGTGGGCGTGTGTTGTATGTATGGTGGTACTATGGTGAAATAAGCCCTGGGCGCAACTGCCTATCGACCTGTAAAATTAGTTTTCCGCCTACGGCATACAACTCGCTGCCCCTTCACTTCCTCCTTACTGATGTCCAAAGACAGAGAGAGAGAGAGAGAGAGAGAGAGAGAGAGAGAGAGAGAGAGAGAGTGTGTGTGAGAGAGGGGGGGTTCACAAAGTTGACCCGTACGTGTTGGCGTACTCCCGACTACTACGTACTTTGAAAGGAAACCGTCAGGGTTGTGCAAGAGAAGTCGAGCATTTGTGAGACAAATGTCCAACTCTCTCTATCTCTCTCTCACTTTCTCTTGCCTGTCTCTCTGTCTGTCCGGCTGTCCTCTGTCTCTCTCTCTCTCTCTTTCTCTCTCTCTTCCCCCTCTCTCTCTCTCTCTCTCTCTCTCTCTCGCACTTTTGCTCTCTTTCTTCGTATGTGTTCTCGCTCGCGAAACTGCACACACTGAATATTTTATCCGCCCGGAAAGCAAGCAGCGCGGGGGCCAACTTGGACTGCATCCCGGAAACAAAACCAAAAAAAGAAGACAAAAACAGTGGGGCACACGCAACATTGCGAAAGCCGCCTCAGTGTGGTATGGCGGACACTGTGTGCGCACCGTGCCGTGTTCATACAACACAGACGCGAACGCTGGGGTGAAGCCGAGGCTCGAAACAACCAGACCCTGCAAATGGATCAATATCTATGGTGGCGAATAGCCCGGGGGATTAATGTTAGATGGATCGGAGACAAAGTCAATTGATCAAGAATTCAACGCTCGCGGACGAACGATGTTTTTTTATTTTCTTTTTAAGTTTTCATTTATGTTGAAAGAGGAAGTGGGCTCTGTTATATTTTCCGGGCAGTTGGAAGGCTGCGGAATTAGTTGAAAGGCTCGGAAGGGTTTTGCGATGAGGGGGTTTTGCAGGGACCAGACATTTTTTCGTCTAATCCTTGAAACGCATGCTGAGTATTGTCATTTATCGACAGCAAAATTTGCTCAATTGAAGAGAAAAAAACAAACCAAAATGCCTATTCGTACGGTTTCTACGACCCTTTGGTTTTTTCAGTTGGCTAGGGGCGTCAGAGACCTTGGGGAATAGGGTACAATTTCGAACGTGTAATTATCATAGAGGTCTTGTGAAAAGAATTTGCTTGTGCATGCGATCATTGTTCGGAGGTATCAGGGAACGTGTGAACTTTGGAGCGAGCAAAAGTTTATCATAGAAGACGATCTTTATTGTCTCAAAGATTGTAGAAACGCCTCAAGAATGATACACGTAAGGAAACGTTCGAACGTTTTTTTAAACAATCTTTAGGCCTCATTTTCCGAAGCAATTCCGGGTCGCACGAACCAGACGGTGAAAGTAGCAATTTGGAGTCGTTTAGTCCAATTGTCGTACAAAAAATATACAATTGATGCTTAAAGAATATGCACAAAATTTTTAAAATGTATAATCGAACAACAGTGCACCCGATTGGCGTGCACTGTTGTGGACGTTCTATAAATATGAGAAAAAAATCGAACATATTTCCAATCTGCATGAGCATTGTGATTGGTACTAGTACCGGCAAAAAAAAAAATTGCCAAATCGCGCCATGCTAAATGCTGATTATCAATTTTTTCCGTTTTACGAATTAGATGGAAAAAAAAATTATTTCGAATCAATTCTACTGACAACGTTGAAAAGCAGTCTACTGAAGGTGTATGCCAAATCCGAGCTCAATCGGCAATTTGGTTATCGAGATATCGGGGTTGTCGACTTCAAAAGCATACTTTTTAGAAAAACGCGTTTAAGGGGTAAGGCCACGGTAAATTTTTTGAAAAATCGATTTTTTTTTATTGGCTATAAAAAACTATTCGCAAAACTTTAAACGCGTTTTTCTCGAAACATGGTTTTTCAAAATG
Source organism: Ophion costatus (assembly GCA_951751655.1). Classification (NCBI taxonomy): domain Eukaryota; kingdom Metazoa; phylum Arthropoda; class Insecta; order Hymenoptera; family Ichneumonidae; genus Ophion; species Ophion costatus. Next base: position 34,198,854 of record OX632358.1, read on the forward strand.
GCACGCAGCATAACTCGAACAATTTTCATTTTTTTTATTTGAAATTTTAACCAGATGTGAACATTTACATTATCTTGAGAATGTCGATCGGAATTTTCAAGAACTTTATTTATTGATTTTTTATTAACAAAAAACTTGTCGTTTTTTTCGTCAAAAATCAATTTTTTTTTTCAAACGCACGCCAAATCCACAAAAATTGATACTTTTTAAAATCCGATCGACATTCTCTAGCTATAGCCCTCTAGATTAATGGTTCTTTTTTTTTTTTGTTCTAGATTCAAAAGTGCACCAGTGGTGCTGCGTGCCGCGGAGCCCTGGAAGCAAAACATGTCCCGGGAAGATAGCTGTGGAACCGCCATTTTGTTTTTTTTTTACTGTAAAAAAATTTTATAATAAAGTTTAATGTATGCCCGATAACACCATTAAAAGATTTTTTTCAAATACCTTCAATTTCGGGAGCAAAAAATTAGTGAAAAAACCTTTTTTTTTGGGCCGTTACAGTGGCCTTACCCCTTAAGGTATTCCTTTCGCGAATCCGAACGTTTAACAATTAATTGACTTTCGTTTTTTATTAAGCAAAAATACATCCGAGTATACTGGTAAAATTGTACGATGAGTTAGCGAACTTTTAACGAAAAATGACGGCTCTAAAAGTCGTCTGGTTTACACTGCACCTTATGGAGATGACGTACTGGCCACATTTCTATCTGTTCGTTTATACACCAAATAACCCTAGATGCGTGATATAAAATGCTCACGCGTGTAAAAAATTCAAAAAATTCTGTAACGACAATAAAAACAGGGGGTCACCGAATGTTTAAAGAAAATATTAAAGATAAAACATAAAAAAAAGTTACTAGCATGAATTTTTGTAGTTGCGAATTTTTAGAAAAAATCATCTAAATCTACTAAATCTGCGCGATTTTTTTAAAATCCAGTTTATTTTTGGGTATAATAACCGATTGTGACTTATTATTATTAATGAAGCGCCACTGCAATTTACTAATGATTCGGGAGGGCCCTCCTTATGCCCCTACGAAATACGGCCCTCCGCGAAAGGAATCCCTTAAAGTTTCGTCGACTCGTTATAATTTCTATAACTCGGCTAATTTGATGAATACCATTAAACGGTTTTCAGAGACGAATTCAGAAAGAACTGTAGACCCCAATAAAATAAAACGGAAACGTTTTTGTTTCTAATTACTAGACAACAACACTACCTTGCAAAAAAAAACTTATTTTGCGGGTTTTCTTCTACCTTTTGGCATCTCTAATTGTGAGTCAATTTAAGGACACCCTCTAGGTCTCAAACCTAAATACTTTTGTCGTTACGTTATTAATATTTTTATGTGTAGTTCTAAATGACGAAATGATTTTGTCCTAACATTAGTGCAAAGGGTGTATCTTCAATTAAGGGGGGAGATGACTTTAGGCGAGGAAAAAATGGTTGATGTGCACGATTAAAAAAAAAAACTGATTTCTTCACCATTATTGAAACTTAGGGTATGTTTTATTATTACTTTTGGCTGTTACATGGTATTTTTTCAAATTAATCTTTGAGAATGGCGGAAGTATGGCATAGTCTTCCAACCGGGTTGCGGCGAATGTTGTCAGACGGCGTGACACGTAGCATTGGCGGGATTCATCTGAAGAAAAAACAACCAACAAAATTTTTTCTTTCAATACTCATACGCAGAATACGAACCAAGAAAAAGTGAAAAATGTTAAAAATCGATGAAATGGAATTTTCCGAAAAAAATATGGCTACATTTTGCAATAAAAAAAGACTTTTTTTATTTTCAAAAACATTTAGGGTCATGTCTTAGACAATAAGGTTAGAAACATTTATACCCAATTTTATCAGAATCGATCAATTAGTTTTTTAGCTTACATCACGCCACTTTTGAAATACAGGCTAGAAGACCGTAGAAGACCGTAGATAAATAAAAAATACCATGTAACGGCCAAAAGTAGTAATAAAACGTACTCTAAGTCTCATGAATAGTAAACAAATCTTTCGGAAAAAAAAATCTTGAAAGTCTGCAAATATTTCCTCGCCTAAAAGAATCTCCCCCCTTAAGCCTTCTCGATTCTGGGTCTCAGGAGGATGCAGGTACGTATAGTGCAACAAAAACCGATAATTATGCATTATCCAATCGCCTTCATGTGCACTTACCATACATCGTGCACAATAAACATACAGTTTTGACTGCGCATCCTCGTCGTGTACAGCATCGGCCAATTTTATTATTCCCTTAATATGACGAAGCACTCGGCTCCAATTTCACAAAAGACCGCATTACATAATACAACAGTCCCATATGGCTGCTGGCGAACAGCAAACCGGACTCGCCCTTTTCCAGATCACTTTCCCGAATAATGCGTTATTTTTCGTTTCAATATTATTGGAGTGTCATCGGAATTTGATAATTAATATTTTCCAAAAAGCACAGGTATTGCGCTCGTTGTTTGCAACGATCATCAGGATGGGGTCAATGATATTTCGATTCTCCGCTCACCCGAGCTCGTATACGTACAGTGGCTGTAACATTTGCAGGGGAACGGAATCACTAGGGACGTGGGCAGGTGCCGGGGTGAATCGCATTTTGCATTCTGATGCATCAATAATGTCCGATTAAACGACCGACACGATGTATCCGCGAATAAATCTCATTATAATTTCGAACTCGCCTCTTGCGGTAACCAATATTCACGTCGTGCTTTCAATATTGCCCGAAAAATTTGTTTATTAACATTATTAGTATTATCACTGTGAACACTACTATCGCAATTACTGTGGCTATTGCTGTTACTATTATAATTATTATTGCTATTACTATTACATTTCTATTTCTTTACTATTACTGCAATTACATTTCTTGTTTCTATTATTATTATTATTATCACTATCTGCCACTATCCCAATCGCGGTGGGTATTATCGTTACTATGACAATTACTATTTCTATTACTGCAATTATATTCGTCATTATGATCGATATCACAGTGGCTGTCAGAATGATAATCGCTGTGTCTATTGCTGTTACTATTACTATTGGTAATACCACCACCATTGGATTACTACTAATGCAATTATATTGGTCATTACTACTATTATCACCGTGACTACTACTATCGCAATTACTGTGGCTATTGCTGTTAGCATTACTATTATTCTTGCTATCACTATTAGATCACTATTACTTAAATATTTTGAGGGGGGGGGGTCGTCAATGCGTCGACGTACTACCGATGGGCCACTGTGGTGGTGTTCCTTCGAATGTGGGCCTCGGTGGGTACTCAACCGTCCCTACCCACTAAACACATATCTCCCTGTACGCCCGACACCAGCCCGGAGCTGTTATTCACATTACTTCAGACTGGGCGGCTGTCCTTCCGTGCTCTACAGACACGTTCCTTCCCTTAGCCGTTTATTTCTTTACTCGTGCCTGAGATCTTTTCTATCGTCGCCTATGTCTAATCCTCCAGGCATTCATCTGCTCATTTGCTCCGAAGGACCGTCGTTACGTAGTTGCCGATTAGTCGCCAGCTGTCCGCGTCCGTCGTCATGAGTTTCGTGACGTTGTCTGGCGTGATCGGTCATTACTTTATTATTACTGCAATTATATTTGTTGTTACTATTATTACCACTGTGGCTGCCACTATCGCAATCGCTGTGGGTACTATTGTTACTATGACAATTACTATTACTGTTACAATCGTATTACTATTACTGCAATGACATTCGTCATTATGATCGTTGTCACTTTAACTAACACGATCACAATAACTGTGGCTACTGCTGCTACCATGACTGTTGCTATTACTATCACTATTAGATCACTATTATTGCCATTATATTCATTATTACTATCATTATCACTGTGACTACTAATCACAATTGCTGTGGCTATAACTGTTACTATTACTATCACTATTACATTACTATTACTTCACTATTACCGCAATTATATTCGGTATTAATATTCTTATTGTTATGATTATCACTGTGATGACTACAATAACAATTACCACGACTATTGCGTTTACTATCACTATTATATTACTATGACTTCACTATTATGCATCTGTAGTAAACATTACTACTATTATTATTACTGTGACCGCTACTTTACTATGGCTCTCACAATCATAATTACTGTGGCTGCTGCCATTTGAAAATTAAAAAAAAAAAATTTATCGTGGTAAAAAGGGGAAGAAAATCTTTTAAAGACCATGGGCGTCTCCGCTGCGCCGGGGGTTAGGAGTTGCCTCTTAAAACCTAGAGCAGCGTCCTCACCCGTGTGCCGGACTCTCATCTCGCTTCATATGATCGGAGGGGGTCATCCCTCTCGGCCAGGGTTTCCACGAGATGCATACCGGCTAAAAACCCCCTCCCCTGGCCAAAAAATTAAAATTTCTTGTTCAAGTCCTCTTGTCCGATCGTATCGTCTCGTCGTGGTCTTGGCTACTGAGAGCCGGCCCTTCTCATTCGCTCAGGAACCCGAGAATCCATCTGCATTCTTTCTCCTAAGGACAGTCGCTACGAAGGTGGACACGAGGACCCACCGTTCGGTGTCCTGGGTCATCACACCAACGATGTTGTCTGGCGTGATTTCTTCAACTGTCGCCTCTAGTCGCCGTCTTGTCTGAGTCCATCGGTCACATGTAAAAAATATGTGTTCCGCGTCGTCTCGGTCGTGTCCGCAGTATTTGCAGTCTGCAGTCCGTACCCTTCCCATGTTGTGTAGGTATCGTGTAAAGTAGCCGTGTCCCGTCAGGAACTGCGTGAGATAAAAATTTACCTCCCTGCAGCTCCTTTCGATCCACGGTTTCAGTTCCGGTATCCGTCGTTTTGTCCACGTCCCGGACGTCTTGTTTGTCCATCTTGTCTACCATTGTCGTATCGTTGTCTCCCGTTCCCTTCTTGCCGCATCTGTCCGTCCCGTTTATGCACTCTGAAGGTAGATTTTCCTTCGCTTGAAAGCTAAGAGATCCACCGGAATCACGCCCGCCATGACCAGAAGTGCCCCTGCCGAGACAGTCCTGTAGGTGCACGCGATCCTGAGCGCGCCTTGTCTCTGTACCATCGTCATTGCGTGTCTGTATTTACCTACGTCCCCCCATATCTCGGCACCGTATAGGGGGATCGAGTGTATCGTCGACATGAGTAGCCGATGTTTACTCGGCCTCTGGCCTATAGTATTTGCCATCAGGTGGCTGAGAGATTTTACTCTCTCCGCCGCCCTCTCGGATGTCCGTCTTATGTGGGGCCGGAAAGTCATCTTCGTATCCAGAGTGACCCCCAGATAGTTGATTTCGTTTCTGGTCTCCAATATCTCTGTCCCGACAGTCATCGGTATTGTCGTCGGTATTCTCTTTCGCGTCAGTAGCATAAGCACTGTCTTGGATGTGGCAGGTCGGAGTCCGTGTTCTGTTATCCATCCGTCCACCTGCCTCATCACTTGATTAAGTCGTAGCTGGGCCAGAGATAGGTCGCATTCGACAATCACAGACGCTACGTCATCGGCGTAAGCAACTAAGAAAGCCTCCGGCAGCATCTCCAGCCGCAGCAGACTGTCGTATACTCCATTCCAAAGTCCGGTCCGAGAATTGATCCCCGGGCGACCCCCGCCATGATCGTCCGGGTTTCTCGTCCATCCGTCATTTCGTACGTAATGCGTCTATTTCGTAAGTAGTCGCTCAGCACTCGGAGTAGGTACGGCGGGACCCCGAAAACGCTTCCCAGCGCTTCCAGGATGTCTACCCACCTCGCCGAGTTGAAGGCGTTCTGTACGTCCAGTGTTGCCATTAGCACCATCGGGCGAGCCCCATGACAGTACTGTTGAGTCCGTTGGAAGGTCGCCATGATGTCTTGGATTGCTTCAATTGTTAATCGTCCCTTCCTGAAGCCGTATTGTCTGTCCGATAGTCTTCCAGCGGTTGCGATTGCGTCCGTAAGTCTGGGTCTTATCAATTGTTCGTACAGTTTTCCTGTCGTATCGAGTGAGCTCAGCGGGCGGTAGGCCGACGGCAAGTGAGGGTCCCCTTGCCTGTGGCAAAGAGTACCAGCTTCGCCACCTCTCACCGCTCATCGAACGTGCCTGTCGTCAATCATGTCCAGGAGGACCTGCGGCCTCAGGTTGCCCATCAGCCTTATCTGTGAGAGGGTTCCATCCGATGTCAGTGTCACGTCGGGAATGGAGTCCCCAAAGCCCGATCTTCTGTCCGTTGGCGTGTTTCCCGTATTGGCCACTGTCAGGTCCAGCCTCGCGGCCATCTCCAGCAGGAGCCGTCCTCGTTTATTTGTCGTGGTCATTCCCCACTTGATCGCTCTGGCGTTGAAATCGCCTTCGACGACTACGAACCCTTGTATACGCCATAGCTCATCCTCGAGGGAAGACACCCTCTCCCCGAACTCCCCGATGGTGCAGTTTGGCGTTAAGTATACGCTGACATACGTCAAAGCGCCTACCGTTCCCCAGACGAAGTTGTCTGCCGCCCTGCAAGAAGTTATCTCGGAATCCCCCCTGACCCAGATGGTGGCGGGCCCCTGGCGCTGGAGAGCCACGTCGGCGTTGTCTCGTCTCAGTATTGTTCGAATAGTATCAGTATCGTCGCGTCAAGTTCGTCCGCTATTTGCGGTAACAGTAGCTGTGCCGTCTGACTTCGGTTCAGGTTTCCCTGGAGGACCATCGTCATGTCTTTGTCGTCTTCCTGCTCTCTCCCAATCCAACCCTGAAGACAGCGCACAAACCGGTGCCCGGCCGATGCGCCACCTCCAGTTTTTTTTGCCTCAGTGCACAGGAAGCAGGCTGGTCGGTTTTGGCACGTCTTGCCGACGTGGCCCCCGCCCCCACACTTCCAGCAGCAGTCTATCCTGTTTCGTCCTTTGCAGGTCCGTCTTTAGTCGCTGTCGTTCCAGTAAATGCATGGCTCTCTGCGATTCTAGCTCGCACACCGCCATGCACTGTCCGGATCTGTTGGGGCCGAAGATGTGCACCTTCAGGTCCCCTTTCTGTCCCGTCTCTTGTCTGAGGGTCGCCGCGACCTCCTCGGGATTCGTGACGCAGTCCAGGTCCATAATCTTCAGCGATGTGCTGGGAAACATGGCCCGGACACGCCCCTCCTGGCCAATTGCGCTCTGGGCTGAGCGATGGAAGCGTTGGCTCCCCTGTCGTCATGACTGCATTTTGAACAGCAGTCCTCCGTACTTTGTCTTCCAGTAGTCCCTGACCGTCACGTTATCCGTCGCGGGGTCTACCTTCGCCTTGATCTGTCGCAGTAAGTCTGCGTAGGTTGTGCCGTGCTGTGGTTTGACGAGGATGGCCGTCCCCCGAGGCATGGGAAGCGGCCTGTCCTGCCTGACCACTTGATTGTCTTCGTTTGTCTGCCTCATCTGTTCTGTTTTTTGTTTTTTCTTCCATTTCTTTTGGGTCGTTTGCACTTGCCAGTTCCCCACTGGCAGTTGCGCGTCGTCAGTCGTCGTCGGTCTTTTCGCCAGCTGTTGGGGAGGGCTGGCGTCAGACTCGTCACGTTTTCGTTTCGGCGTTGGGTCCGGTTTTGTCTTTTCGTCCTGTATGGCTGTCCTTAGTTTCCTGAGCCTTTCGCATTTCCCCAGAGTGATCTCAGCAACCTAAGTAAATATTTTAATCCCGTATTTTGTCTCTTTATTCACGTTTTTCTGTACGCACGTATTTTCCTGCATGACTCTGATTCGCTTGAGGATTATCCGCAGATGGTCTTTAAGCTTGTCAATCATCTGTATTTCCAGACACTTTGTCGTCACGTTTGTGAGTAGACTGTCGCCTGTTGCGCTCGTGAAACTCGCAACGCTCGCGTTGCTGGAAACGCTACTGCGTCTCGTCCGGCTCGCGTGAACCTCCAGCAAGTGGCTGACTCTGTCATTCTTGTCTCCGCCTGTCTTTTCTTCCGTTCATCCGTCCGTTGGGGCTCCTGTCCATGTCCTTTTCGTTGTTGTTGTTGTCGGGGTTGGAAGCCCCATTTCGTTTGATACGTTTAACGTGTTTCCTATTTGTTGTGCTGCCATGTTTTCAATTTCTCCCTTACTCCCTTTTCTTCGTGTGTGTGAGCTTTGGGGTAGAGACGCCACAGACCGACCCGTCGACATATCTCCGCCACCAGTCGCCCCAGTGCGGACACCAGTGGCCTCATCGAGCCCCCCCCCCCCCCCCCCCCCACCGATACTGCTGGAAGGCCCGATCCGGGCGCCACCCGGCACTACAACAGCATGGAGATTATGCGCTGGCTGATGGGGCAGCCAGGTCCATCCGGGTAAGAGGACCCGGGCCTCTGTACTATTCACCGGCCCAGGAGCATCGAGCCTGATTTGTCTCGCCGTACCCTCTGGCTGTCCGCGCCGAGGTCACCTGCCGCGGAGGGCAGCAGGGGAAGTCCCGGTGTCAGCCCCCGATGTTAAGTATGCGTGCTAATGAGTATCCGCTTTTGTGGCATATACCGGCTCATATGCTCGCATTCATCCGTTAGCCATGCTCAAAACTTGAGTCCTCCGATATTTATACGCACACTCGCTCGCATTCGCTTTTCGGGGGCGCCCGTTTATAGGGGCCCCGAACATTCGCTTTTCGGTGAACTCCGTTTTTAGGGGACCCCGAGCATTCGCTTTCTCAGGATGACCCGTTTATAGGGTCGCCTGATTATATGCCTTACAGGTATGTCCCTCGGACGTGTTTGTGTAGATGTTTGTGCTTTGCGTGTTGATACGTGTTCTCGACATGTCGGGTGGTTAGCCCTGCACGCCGGTGGCTATTGCGAAAGCGCTGAACGCTCTCCCGGGCGGTGGACTCGCCAAGATCCCTACGCGAAAAATTGCTGCTACCATTACTGTTATTATTACTATCACTATTAGATCGCTATTACTTTACTACTACTGCAATTATATTCGTTATTACTATGATTACTATCACTTTACTATTACCGCAATTAAATTCGGTATTGATATTATTATTGTTATTATTATCACTGTAACGACTACTATCACAATTACCGTGACTATTGCTGTTACCATCACTATTATATTACTATGACTTCACTATTATGCAACTATAGTAATTATTACTACTATTATCATTACAGTGACTGCGATTGTAAAAATATGGCTATTGCTGTGGCTATTGCTGTTACTATTGCTGTGGCTATTGCTGTTACTATTGCTGTGGCTATTGCTGTTACTATTGCTGTAGCTATTGCTGTTACTATTGATGTGGCTATTGCTGTTACTATTGCTGTGGCTATTGCTGTTACTATTGCTGTGGCGATTGCTGTGGCTATTGCTGTTACTATTGCTGTTACTATTGTTATTATTATCACAATGATTATTATAACACTATCATTTTTGTTATCACTGCAATTCGTACTTTTGCTGGTATGTTACTGGAACCATTATTATTATTCAGTAATTATAAATAAGCCCGTCCTTGGGCATGAGCAATTGGTTCGAACGCTCATCCCACTTTTTCGAGCTTGAAATCATCCGGATCCACCAGCTGAAGAGATTTTCATACTATTTCAAGAGAAGAGAAAAGGAATCATCGAGGAATGTAGGTTATCGCGGATACACAAGATTAGTTTCACGATCGTCGGTTCGGTCTCTCGCGAGTGCCTAAGAGGAATTATTAACCCGCGTGTCTTTTGTATCATCCGCGCGCGTTCAGGATTCATCATGGTCGGTAACGTATGTGAGGAACGCGAAAAAGTATCTCGCTGGTAGAAAAAATACATATATGCGGGCGCGCGCGCGCGTGTGTGTGTGTGTGTGTGTGTGCATGTGTGTGTGTGTGTATGTGTGTGTAAGAGGGAGAGAGAGAGAGAGAGAAAGAGAGAGAGAGTATGTATGTACATATGTACCGCAGTCCACCGGAGCTATCATTTATTACAATCCAAGAATGAGACTTGAAGAACCGAGCGCCCGGCTCGATCTCTCACGTTCGAATTAAAATTAACCCGAGTGAGAGTCTTCCCGATTCAATATACGAGCGTGGAATCTTGATGCACACGTGGAATTCCGAGATGGATTCAGTGCTTTATCAACATCCGTCCAATTTTCACGGGAGGAAATAAGTTTTGCAGATATCTGCGTGTGTCTGTGTAGGGGGGGGGGGTGTAAGGTAGGTAATTGCGATAATGATGCGCTGAGTCGTCTACGTATCACGACTACACGGCTTATCATGTACGGGTAAAAGCTGTATATTACGATCCGCGTGAGATATACGATACCCCCTACCCATATTAGTAAAGGGCTTTCATCCAGTTGAAATTTTTGAAAATATCAATTTTTGGTTTTTCGGCGGATTGTCAAAATGTAATTTTCAAAAACATTCTTTGAATATTTCGAGTCGATCTGTTCACAATTGAGGAAGTTATGGGCGTTTGTAGGTAGGCTCCCCTAACCGACGAACGTTACACGCGTTTTTCTCAAAATGACTGAAAATCGGAGACCACGATATCTGAAAAATCACTGCGCTGATCAACTTCAAATGGTCCAAGCTTCTTTTGTGTGTCAAAAAGCAGTGCTCGAATAAAAGTTTTTTTTTCGTAGCGTAGTTATTTTTTATTATCGAAAATAGAGCATTTTTTCATCTAAAATTGATACTCTCATTTTGGACTAGGGATATTTTTTCAAAAAACGATTTTTTCTTAAATGTTTTGTCCAAGCACTGTATAATTTCATGCTTAAACTTAATACATTTATCGTTTTTTCATTTCGGATGATTCATTTCCGACCAAAAGTGGTCACCGCGAAAGACGTTTTTCGGCAGGCTGCATAAACCATCGTATCTACCGCATTTGTAAATATTTTTCAATACAAAGCCTGTCACAGATACTTACAACCATAACCTTCAAAGTGAGAAAAAAATTGGAGAACCTGCACACGTTTTACAAAAAAAAAGAGTTACAAAAATTCCACTTTTTCCCGGCCACAAGCAAGGTGTAACATGTTAAGGGGAAGATACCTTTAGACCCGGAGGAAATATCTGATTTTTGTTTTTTTTTTTTTCAAGGAAAGATCTTTTCACCATTTTTGAGACGCAAGGCCAGTGAAAATGTTTCTTTCATTAACACTCATACGCAGAATATGAACCAATAAAGAGTGAAAAATATTCAAAATTGATTAAATCTTATGCTTTGGAACGAGAAGATTGAATTTTCCGAAAAAATGGCTACATTTGGCTAAAAATAATACATTTAAAAAAATTCAAAAACATTTTTAGACAATAAGATTAGAAAGATTTATGCCAAATTTAATCACAATCGGTCGATCAGTTTTTTATCTATACGTCACGCCAGTATTAGAAATCCAGCTTAGAAGGCAGTGCCATGGCGTAACTGTTTTTAGAGATTGATAAAGAATTAAAAAAATGCCGTGTAAGAGGGAAAAGTAGTGATAAAACGTAGGGGAAAGCTGTACGAAGTGATCCCATGAGGTAAGATGATCATTTTCAATAGTGACGAAATTATTAACGCAATCTAGTGATATTCTTTGGTAAAACATAGCGTCACCCCTCCGCGTTAGTCAATTCGTCATGACGTTATGAGTGATGCACTTGGTTCGACGGAAAAAAAAAATTGTGAGCAATTGTGAGCAATTGTGATCTAAGACAAGGTTGACTTTCAACTTAGGTAACCTTTATTGTATACTGTCAGTTGCAATCATTTTTGTGTTTGTGGCTTTATAATATGCTTAATGTGGGTTTTGGTTGGCGGGGTAACAGTAGAATACTTATATGTTATGTTACCGAGCAATGAATGAAAAAGTTGAGTTTGGGGCAAGATAATTCCCTCCTAGGAACACGAATAACGTACCTACTTTATTTTTGTTAAATACTAATGTCTATTAATATTCAAGCTACACTACTATTGTATAGTTGATCTCACAAATAATAGTTGACATACCTAAGTGATTTAAGACTGGTTGTAGAAGTCTGGTTTAGTTTAATTCTAGTTGTGTGAGATAAACCTTATAATATAAAGGTAATTCAAATTGTAAGTTCAGTTTATGTTGTACAGGTGTTGTAAACTCCAGCAAATTTTTATTTACATTTACCTAACTTCCCCAAAATAAAAAAGCCCAAAATAGGGGCAAGATGATCCGGGGGATCATCTTAAACACCGGATCGAAGATGATCCTCGTGTAAGGTTTAAAAGAAAAAATATTTCTTTCGAAACCCTAATAAATTGAATATTTCGAATATGTCAATCGTAAGATAGATAAGTATGCCAGTAGTAAACGCTTTAACATCTCAATTATGTTGAATATCTTTGAAATTATGAGCATTCTCCTTCAGGGGGACCGTCTCGTACACCTTTCCCTCGCCCTAAATCCCAAAAATGATGAAGAAATATTTCCTCTTAAAAAAGAATCACGAAAATCAGCAAATTTTATCCTCGCCTCAAGGTATCTCCCGCCATAATGATAGATATCGAATTCTGGAAGCGGTTGTAGTACGAGGGCTCGTTTTCACTCTTCGGCCCTTGATGAATTCAATGGCAATTTCAGCTCGGTAAAACTCAGCCGTCCGCATCGGCGCTGTTTTCCACAGTTTCCCTGTGTCCTTCGTATCGACGCAGGTTTTCCGCAGTTTCCCTGTGCCCTCGTGCTCGAGACGGTAGTGCATTGGAACATTCTATAGGTGGCGGTCTGGTGATTCTTCGAGAAACTGGAAATAGCGAAGTGAGAAGCGTAGGGTAAAAATGAAAGGGGTCGTAAAATCGGGCGAGGGTATACGACGGAGCATTGGAAAGAGAAATTATAAGAACGACGACGGTTGAGACTCTTCGGGAAACACTTCAACGGCCTTTCCTCTCACGGATGCTCACGTGCTTCCGTATTAACGAGTGTCTGCATGTACATGTATAGTAGACATCGTTACGTCATTGCGTACGTAATAGCGAGGCTCGTAGGCATGTTTAGACGGTCTTTGCGATGCTTTCACCATTTACGGTTCCATTTCTTCCGCGCGAACGGCCCGAGCCCTCCAGGGAGCGCCGCAGCCTTGAGGAGGACGAGGGAAGACCGGAGAGCTCGGAGATAAGTTCGAGAGCAGAAATAATGCGAATTATACGTACACGGGATACTCCACGCGGAATCAAACCATCTTTGCCTCCAATCGTTCGTCGTATATATGACCAAACGTTTTCACGTGAAACTTCCACATTTAGAATGAAAAGTCACCGCTTTGCTTGCTTTATCGTCCCACTCCGCACGTTCGCAATTTGCGAAATTGAAATGGCACATGTTTTTTGCTAAGAGCTTTCTACAAAAGCTCGTAATGATCGTGAAGAGCTTGGAGCCTATGCGAACGATACCGTAAGAAAGGGTAACTTTGAACAGGTTTTGGAAGCTTTTTGTAAGTAACTTATTTTAAGATCCTAAATTCCAACTTTTTCTGCTCTAAAAAAAGAATGTGCCCTTTGGCTATCAAATGTATAAGAAAGTCAAGCCCCACCGCCCCATCCTTTTAGATATATTCTTTGGTAAATATTCGGAAGTGGGGCTCCTGCTAGAATCAGATTAATTTTGGTAATTTTGTTTGCGTTTGTTTGTTAACCCTAACGAGCCCGAACAAAAAGTAGCCTGATTCTAGCAGGAGCCCCGCTTCGAATATTTGCTTTTTTTTTAAGTGTCAAAGTAACCCCGAGTCTGAGGTTTGTTTGACAAGGCATTGCACCTTATGCCAATGATGCCAATGTTACTTTGACATCATTCTGATGGAAAAATTTAATATTTCATGCATTATACATGGAATTAAGTGAAAAACAACTATTTTTCACTATCAAATTGTTATCTTTATTAAGGGGTCTTCTCACTTTAGATGCTAAAAAAGGCTATTTTGATGATTTTTTAAAATAGGTTTATATTATAGATATTTATATAAAAGTTATTGCACTTAATAAATACACTTTCGAAATACATTAAATTTTTTTATTTATTTATTGAAGTAACTATTTATAGACGTAAATAGTAGTTAAAAACGCCCTAAAAAATTGTAGGTCTGCGCTGTTGGTGAAATCACGGAGATGGATCATCCGAAACAAAAATATTATATGGTTTTAGATTCAGTATGTTAATGGCTATAGCGCACATCATACGATTTTTTATATACGCAAAAATCACAAAATGGCGGACCTTTTTTGAAAAAACAAAAAAATCGTGTTTTTTGCCGTTTTTAGCAAAAAACAGTAAATATCAAAACTTTTAAAATACCCTTGATGTCCGCTATAGCTATAGTTGTAAAGAATATGTGGTTAAAATTTCACAAGCATCGGTGCAGTAGTTTCGAATATTTTATCAACAAGCCATCGAAAAACGTCGTTTCGAGAAAAACGCGTTTAAAGTTTGTTTGGGTTACATAAATACGTTTTAAAAAAATGTTGTGTATTTCGAAAGTGTATTTATTAAGGGGTAAGGCCACTGTAAATTTTTTGAAAAATCGATTTTTTTTTATTGGCTTAAAAAATAGTTTAAACCCTCTAGAATAAGAAAAAAAAGGTCCTGTGCGAAAAAAAATTTGTTGTCCTTAGGAAATGAAGGTCGCCGCCAAGCGTGTCAAAACTTGCTCCGAAACGACTGCAATTATATCGGAGATGGCGATTCCAAAACTTTCAAAGGCATCGTGGATTCGAAGCCTTATGAAAATGTTGATGTTAAAAAAAAAGAGTGCATAGATCACGTGCAACAAAGAATGGGCACTCGATTGAGAAACTTAAAAAAAGGAACAAAAGGTCTCGGGGGAAGAGGAAAACTCACTGCCAAATTGATTGACGAACTAAGCATTTATTACGGCTTAGCAATCCGTCGAAATTCCGATTCCATCAAAAATATGAAAAATGAGATCTGGGCAACCCTTTTTCACAAAATGTCAACGGATGAAAAGCCTCAGCACGAAAAATGTTCGGAGAATTGGTGCAGTTGGAAGAAAGCGAAAGCAGAAAATGCCTTGGATGCGTATCATCACAATCAGCCAATGAGTGAGGAGGTTTATCAAGCCATCAAACCCATCTACATGGAATTGAGCCGGGACGAGTTGCTGGAGCGTTGCTTGGGGGCCTATACTCAAAACAATAACGAAAGTTTCAACGCTACCGTTTGGAGTTAGGCCCCCAAATCATCCTCAAGCGGAAAAACTGTACTAGATATTGCGACGGATATCGCTGTTTGCATATTCAATGGCGGCCTTACCAACGTCTTGCAAATATTCAAGATGTTGGAGGTGGAAATTGGTGTACAGTTATATAATTTCTGCATCGAAGCCGACGCCAAACGCATCACGCACGCGGAGACATCTCTGAGCGACGCGGCCAAAAGTGCGCGCGCGCTCCAAAAATCAACCAGGAAAGACGAAGAAGACGAAAATTTGGCTATCGAAGGACAAATGTATGGTGCTGGGATTGCAGACTAACGGTAAAAATTTTTTTTAACTTCTTTTTTTAATTTTTTCCAATAAAAAACTATTCGCAAAACTTTAAACGCGTTTTTCTCGAAACATGGTTTTTCAAAATGGCACGCAGCATAACTCGAACAATTTTCATTTTTTTTACTTGAAATTTTAACCAGATGTGAACATTTACATTATCTTGAGAATGTCGATCGGAATTTTCAAGAACTTTATTTATTGATTTTTTATTAACAAAAAACTTGCCGTGTTTTTCGTCAAAAATCAATTTTTTTCTCAAACGCACGCCAAATCCACAAAAATTGATACTTTTTAAAATCCGATCGACATCCTCTAGCTATAGCCCTCTAGATTAATGGTTTTTTTTTTTTGTTCTAGATTCAAAAGTGCACCAGTGGTGCTGCGTGCCGCGGAGCCCTGGAAGCAAAACATGTCCCGGGAAGATAGCTGTGGAACCGCCATTTTGTTTTTTTTTACTGTAAACAAATTTTATAATAAAGTTTAATGTATGCCCGATAACACCATTAAAAGTTTTTTTTCAAATACCTTCAATTTCGGGAGCAAAAAATTAGTGAAAAAACCTTTTTTTTTGGGCCGTTACAGTGGCCTTACTCCTTAAGGAAGCTTTCCAGTGTGACAGCCCGAAAAATCGCTGTTTTTCGCGATTTTTTTTTTTAAAGAAAAAATAATCTAATCGGTCTGGTTTTTTTTTGTATATTAATTGGGTATTGAAGAATACAAAACAATTTTTTTAAGATCGATTTATTTATTAATTAATATCTATAAAAATGATGAAACAATTGTTGCAGAAAATGCACTTGGATGTGGTATCCACGTTGGGGGTCACAATTTTGATCTGAAACAAAAAACACAAAAAGATTATTGTTCGGTATATAATTGGCTTTCGTGCTACGGAGGCTTTTTTTTTTTTTTTTTGCAAAAATGGCGCCGGTTTGAACAAAAAGTATCGATTTTAGTATTTTTTTTGGCAGTTTTTTTTACAAAAAAATAGGAAGATGTCAAAAAAAAAAAAAAGCTTCCATAGCACGATAAACAATGACGTTAAGAATATTGTGTAAAAAATTCAACTCGATAGCTTTAAAACTCTGCCCTCCAAGTTGGACACCGTTTTGAAAAATGCTGTTTCGAGAAAAACGCGTTCAAAGTTTCGCTGTAGCTGTAGCGCTCCGTTGCCTTCTTCCAAGAAATGCTGTACAGTAACCGAAATAATCTGAATTTCGGCATGAAAATTTCAGGGAATATTCGGAAGAGTGCATACTATTCGATAAAGCAAAAAAAAAAAAATTGATTTTTTGAAAATTTCACACTGGAAAGCTCCCTTAAGTGTAACAACTTTACTACATGAAAAATACATGAAAATAGCCTTTTTTAGCGTCTGAAGCAAGAAGATCCCTTAAGGAAATATTTTACATAACAATATCAAGTAATTGGAGTACTATTCATGGCAATTAATCAGTCTTATAATGATCCTTGAGATAAAAATGAACTAGAGCAACATTACAATCAATTTTAGCAAAACTGTAATGAACTTGAATAACAAATTCAAGATGAACTTGAATAACAAATTTAAACGCATTTAAATGCGCACACATTTAAACCGTATTTAAGCGGTATGCTAAAGTAGCCCCAAAAACTGTCAAAGTTACCCTAAAAGTAATAACCCCGTTTTACGGTACTCTAGAGACGGCAAAAAACGTTCAACTACTAGCAAAGGTAAGGTAACGGTAACGTCAGTAAAACTGATAAGCCGCTGGCAAAAAAATTCGGAAGCCTTTGTCCCTCGTCTTACGGAGGCGTTCTTTTGAATTCCCGTTCTGGAGCAATGCTATCGACGGAAATTCTCGCGGAAGATATTGTCGAACTTGATGCGAAAAAGCCCATATTGGCAAGATCGAAGTCGGGGAAGCTGGAAAGCATTGCTCAGAGGAGAAAGACAGAGAGAGAGAAAGGCAGCCTGGCATGAGACTCAGTGGAAAAGAGGAAGAGGAGGGACATGAAATGTGTCAGTATGTGGATGTCGGATCGAGAGAGCATGTGAGAGGGAGCGAAAGAGCAGGATGAAGGAGGTTAAGAAAGACGCAGGGATGAGATGGCCAACGAGAGCGAGGAAGGAAAAAAACGAGCAGAGACACAGGGAGAGAGGGAGAGAGAAGATATAGGGAAAGAAAAAAGAGGCACGCGGTAGGCGAAGAAGGTTGAGACGAGGATCCATTAAATGATCCCTATAATTACAGTTGGAGTCTGGGATTCCCATTACCCGAAGTCTTCCCTCTGGATTACGAGTTGTGGGATTAGCGTTTACTGCCGTCGTGCAAAAATCAAGCGTCTTCGTCGCCGCGTGGGCCACCACAGCAGAGGCACCTTCAACTCAAAATCCAACGGTAAGCGCCTCTCTCTCTCTCTCTCTCTCTCTCTCTCTCTCTCTCTCAGCCCTCATCACCTCTCTTCAGCGGGTTCGTTTTGACTCGAGCCTCTCATTCCCTTTCAGACTCATATATTTTTGCGTGTTTAGACCGGGGGAGTTCATTTGCGACTATATACGAGGCCAAGACCTTTTCTCCGTTTTATCGAATCTTCGCTATCCACTCGCGCGAGTGTATAATATTCGCCGTAAATACTAACCCGGGAATAAACGCTCCTGCGTTGTTCAACCTTTCAGGGATTGATGAGATTTCTAATAATGAAATTATGCTAATGACTCGGGGTTTTGCAGGAATTTAGCCATTTTTTTCTTCGCTCTACGAGCCTCAGCACGGAAGCCTCGAAACGCGAATGTGGCGGAGATTATGGGTAGAGCGGAATCCGTCGCTTTTGGACTTTTGCGCCATTTGCGCTGGACTGTGTATGGCTGAACATTCAGTTTGGATTCCCCGCTGGATGATTCGGCAATATTCAGTCCGCGAAACCAAAGCCACAAATGGTGGAGCTAGCCCATTATAGCTAATGCCCCGCACGCTACTATATTGCTCGACTCATATAATTATCTCAGCCATTGAATTTATCGGTAAATACCAATTGGAACGCCCGCGAATTCAAACTCCCTGGACAAATCGCCTCGAGATAATACGCAGTGATAATACGTTTGATAAGCTTAACGGACCGATTGACACATGTTTAAGGGGACTAGGCATCGAAAAATGTCGATTTTTTCATTTTTTTTGTGGATTATGTTATTAGGACTTGGAATTAATTCGTAGCGTTTTATTAATGAAAAAAATATATTAATTTTTAATGAAAATGAAAAACACATTAATGAAAGTATTGCCCATCGCTTTCTCTACTTTTGACCATCTTTCGGGCAGGGAACGAATACCGTGTCGGAAGAATGCCTCGTCTTTAGATGCAATCCACGAATCGACCCATTTTTTACAATCTTCGTAAGTAGTGAATTTCTGCTCAGACAGGCTATGAGCCATTGAACGAAACAAATGGTAATCAGAAGGAACGATATCTGGAGAATACGGTGGGTGGGGTAAGACTTCCCATATAAGTGTTTCCAGATATGTTTGCAACCGTTTTGCGACGTGCGGACGAGCATTGTCGTGCAGCAAAATGGCTTTGTCGTGCCTTTCGGAGTATGCCGGCCGTTTTTCTTTTAATGCACGGCTCAAGCGCATCAATTGCAGTCGGTAGCGATCCCCAGCTATAGTTTCATTTGGTTTCAGCAGTTCATAATAAATCGCACCCCTCTGATCCCACCAAATACAGAGCAGGAGCTTAGACCAATGGATATTTGGCTTTGCCACTGATGTTGATCGTTGGCCCGGGCTTAACCCATGACTTTCTGCTCTCCGGATTGTCGTAATGGATCCATTTTTCATCACCAGAGACAATTCGATGCAAAACACCTTTTCTTTTCTCCCGTTGAAGCAGTAGGTTACATGTCAAAAAACGCCTCTCAATGTCCTTTGGTTACAATTCATATTGGACCCAATGTCCTGTCTTCTGAATTATGCCCAAAGTTTTTAGTCCTTTTTCTAACGCTGATAAGTAAACTCCCAATGATGTAGACAACTCATAATACTCACAATATATATTTTAGTCCTGTTCACTATTAGGATATTGGGAAAGTGCATTTTTGATGACGTCTTGGAATTTCCATTTAATGATAACCTACTATATTATCTAGCATCACTCAATAAACGTATGCTTGTTTGATTGGTGGTTGCGGTTAACATATGTGCATAATTTATGCAACCACTAAAATAAGCGGCAATGTACTTTCGGCACTAACTGTGGCTACTAAATATTATTATCCCCTCATGAAGATATAAATTATAGTTTAAATACGACTGAAAACACCGTAAATGTCTCTCGGTGTAGACAAATCGAAAAATACAGATTTTTGATAAAATGGTGCACGCTCGAAGAAAAAAATGGTTTCTGCACAAAAACCATTCAAGGTAAAAATCGCCTGCATTCCCGCGCAGCTCGAGTAGATCTCGATAGGGGGATATCAGGCTTGAGGAGCTCAAGTGAATAGGGCTTCGAGTAAAATCATTAATCGAGGCCCCGTCGGGTGCCATTCAGCAAGGCTGATGAAAAATTCTATATATTCATTTTAATTGGCCATCGAAAAATTAGTTGAGCATCGTACAATCAATACGGGCTTGACCTAGAAACCTCTGAATTCGGCATGGTTTGTGTAATTGAAATGTTTTTACTTGATAATTCTTCTTTACGTTGTTGTCAAAGTTGTACCTCAGAATTTATCGTGGACCAATTGCAAAATTGGAGGTTCATCACATGTCATATATCATATTATAATATATTATAATATCATATATCATATTATCATACGTTCTATTATCATGGATCTTATCATAATGTGTCTTATTATCGTATATCATACTATGATATATTATATATATATACACACACACACAAAAACATACATACACACACACTTGCAGTATAAAAGTAATTCGATCATATTGTTAGTGCTGAAAAAGATTCCGCGAGGTTTTTTCATTTTATTTTTTATTTTTTCAAATTGTGCACTGAGCGCCATTTTATTGAGAAAGTTTTTCCGAGAGCGAATGAGATCACTTGGGCTCGCGCTCGCCAATCGGTTTATGGGAAACTATTGAAAACGGTGATGAAAGCAACTTGCACAATTGAGCTCGTACGGCGCGAGCCCGATGGCTTCTTTTAACTTTTGCGATATTCTGTAACTTCCCTCGTAACATGGATCTCCGATATAACCATGTGAAAAAAAAGTCAGCGGTACTTTCGAGTGTACGGTCACCCACTGTCTGTACTTCGGCACACCGAGTGAATCTCCGCGGTAACTGAAGCCAATAACGCGGCTTCTTCTATGTGCTCACCGTGAACACTTTCTACGAACAGTTTGCGGCTTCTGTTAAAGTCCCTTCATCCCGCTAAACCCCTAACCTTCCGGCGTCCTGTCCAACGTAAAAATTAGCCGACGCAGTTACCCCGCGTTTTTAGGTCACGTGTTGTTCTCGGAATTTCTACTTTATGACGTTCCGAGAGAGATGGAAGTGGCGGGAGAAAAGTATGCCAAAGCGCAAATGTCGAAAAAGGAGGGCGAACGCTGCTTTTGTCATTTGGAATAAAAGAACGAAAAAGTACAACGTCATAGGTGTAGAAAACGGTTTTAAACTGTATGAAGTTGAATTGAGTATAAAAATAAGATTTCTGCGTGATTCAATTTGGTTTGGAGATTCAATAATCTTTAAGCTGTGCATGCCATTTGGGGTGTGCTTATAAACAACAAATTTTTTAAGTTATCTACTCAATAGACTTACAAGGAACATCACTTAAGTGTCCGCCTGAGATTTTTTGAAACTCATATATTTGACCATTGAATTGAAAGCAGTGAAAATTATTAGACACGTATTTTTTTATCGGTGGAGAAACGTTTTTAAGGGGGGGGGGGGCTTAAATAAAGGCTTGTGATCCCCTTGCTTTGGTTGTTCTTCAATATTTCTATAGTAGATTTTTCATCGTTTTACATAGGAAAACATTTTTGTTTTCGTTTTATTGAAACTGCAAAACCACCCCTCGACACCCCTTTATTTGAGGGTTGGTTATCCCGCTTGAACCCGCTTTTCCGTCGTCAAAAAAAAACGTAATTGTAATATTAAATAATAATAATTGAGTAATGTAAATAAAAATTAAGTAATAAAAAATAATAATTATGTAATATGAATATTAATTAAGTAATATAAATAACAATAAAGTAGTTCCTTTTTAGAAATGGATTGCTAATTGAGGACCGTATGATGTTATTTTTAAACCTTGCCAGTCAAACGCCGAAAAAAATTACGTAAAAGTCATTATGGGTGAAATTCGCTCTAATCATTTTGTAATGTAATACATTTTTGAAAAATTAAAAATTAAATACTGCAATGTACTTTTAACTCTTATTATTTTCAAAAAGTGTGACTTTAAATGTGCAAAAAATAAGTCCCATTTTCGCGAGATTTCTGGAAGGTATTCTACGTCAAAAAACGGCTGGGGTATATTTCACGCGGTGTGACCATTAACAGTTCAATAAACTCTTTTAAATATTTAGTATTACGATTTTTTATGTAATTTTATCATTTGACGATGATTATTTTTCATTTTTCAATAAGTTTGCGATTGTTTTAAAATAAAATTATCAAGCAATTTTTAATAACGTGGCCCGATAAATTTGTTATAAAATGAAGCTTTTGTAACTTTCCTGGATTAAAAGTTATCATCAATATATTGCTTATTACTGATGATTCGTCCACTTGAGAAGATGCATCGCTATTGTTTCAAAAAAAAAATACTCAAGCCACAGAAATGTAACTTAACGGGTTACACCTAGCTCGTGGCCAGAAAACGGAAGAATTTTCGTGAATTTTTTCTGAAACACGCGTTCAAGTTTTCAATTTTTGTTCACTTTCAACAGTACGTTTCGCAGTATCTTTTATAATTTTGGTATTGATAAATATTTACAAACGCGGTAGAAATAAAAATATTTACAAATACAATGGTTTGTGCAAACCACTGTTGAAAAAACGTTCTTCGCGTTGACCACTGCTGCTCGGAAACCAATCATCCGAAACAAAGAAAAACAAATCCATCGAATTTTCGTATGAAATTATCTAGTGCTTGGACAGAGAATTTAAAATAAAAATTCATTTTTGAAAAAAAGATCGTCGTCCAAAGTGGAAGTATAAATATTGGCGACACACCGTTCGTTTGTTATGTAAAAGAACCTTGGAAAATTTTAAGTTCATCTTAGCATCACGATACTCGATTTACAAAAAGTCATTTTGAGAAAAACGTGTTTAAAGTTCGCCGGTTCGCGGTATCGACTTATAAACGGCCATGAAATTTTCAAAGACTATTTTTGATATTTTATATGTTGAGAGTCCGCCCAAAACCAAAAATTGATATTCCCAAAAATTCAGGTGGGGTCCAGCCGTTAATAAATTTACAAAAAACATAAATCTCGAATCTTCACACCATTTAGAATTCCACGTTCCATTATTTTCTCTAGAATTACACAGATGAATAAAATTTCGTGCAATGTCAAATTTTTTCCGTAAAAACTGTTTTAAAAAATGCTTTGCACAAATTAGTACGGTATATCTTCAATGTGATGCAATCGTTTAAATAAATATTTGGATAATGCAATTAACAAATTTATATATAAACTCACATGTCATATATATATATATATATATATATATATATATATATATATATATATATATATATATATATATATAACATATGAAGGGTCCCAGTCTGTACGAAAACTCGCGCAATATGCGGCCCGAAGAAATTCCAAACTTCATCAGCATACATAAGTATATACAGGTTCAAGTGAACCCTTCGAACATGAGGGGTGAATGTCGACGAGATAGGCGCGAAGGAGCGGCGGCCCGGAGTGGCGACGGGGGGTCGGTGCTGGAAGCGAACCCTCCGGGCCACCAGGGAAATAGAGGTACTAATAAATCGATTTTCCATAAGCTCGTTATTGCCGAAACAAATAAAATCATCTCCTTAACGAGGAATTGACAGAAGGCTGCAAATATATATACAGGGTGAGGCACATCAAATGTTACAGAGCAATAGCACTCGAACTATTGATCATATGCAAAAATGTTTCAGACAAAAGTTTCAGTGTCCCAGAAGGCCGTCATACTGGACCGACCTATTTTTTATCGGTGGAGGCGCTGAAGCTACGTCAAGGTCAACTCCACTTTTTTTAGTGGAGCCCTGTATTTTTTTCGATGACATTATGACCTTGTGTTGTAGGTCGCTGATTTCGTTTTGAAATCGCTAATAATGTCATCGAAAAAAAATACATGGTTTCATATAAAAAAGTGGAATTGAGCTTGACGTAGCTTCAGCGCCTCCATCGATAAAAAATAGGGTGGTCCAGTATGACGGCCTTCTCGAACACTGACACTTTTGTCTGAAACATTTTTGGCTATGATCAATAGTTTGAGTGCTATTGCTCTGTAACACTTTATGTGCCTCACCCTGTATATACGTACAGCTCGAGATAATATACACACAATATGAGAAACAAGATCAGTTTTTGAGAATCGAATCATACGGCAATATCGGCATTTCTGTGACACCCGCCCGACCCGCCATGTGTCATCTTCTACATGTGGCAGAGATACTGAACACAAACTCAAATCACGATGCTCTCGGATGCACTCTCGCCCCCTCCCATAATTCATACACAGGGGCCACATAACCAGAAGAAATACGCGAGCACGCACAAATTCTCGATCTACAAAAGCAAAACCTCCCGCGACGAGCCCACCAAAAATAAAAGATAAAAATCAGTCGCACGAATAAAGTCTGACTAGGAGGCCTGACAGAGGAACAGAAATTTGGAAAAAAAATGTGCGACAATCTTATATTCTCTTTAATTTTCTCGCAGCCTCACACATTCGATACGAGCGTTGTACAGAGATTTTAATAGTACTTCAATCGCGATTTATCGCCATTCTGATCATTCCCTGTTCAAGCCACTTTTTTCCACGTATGGAGACAGGCGCTCGCCTGTAAAATGTGTAGATCAAAGAAAATAAAAAAAAAGAAAGAAGAACGGTGGGAAATAAAATGAAAGGTATCGATGAAGCCTGAAATTGATTATTGCTCATCGCTCCATGAGCGAATTTCGTACCGTCGCGTCGAAGAGTCGAGCGACAGGGTAAAAAAATCTCGTATGCTGTACACTGTACATCGTACGCATATTCATTCAGTCTCGAGGTCTCCTCTCGGTTGCGGTCGCGTTCGCGGATTTTTGTTTCGCTTAATATTATTCATAGCTACGCGATCGAATATATATAGGGTGTAGTTCCGAAAAGGACATATCTTCGCTCAATTTGGAACTTCGTGTACCCTTGTATTTTGACTCGCTGATTACGAATATAATAGTGAAAGTACCCGCAAGTTTGACTTTCAAAGTCTAAACTCAAAGACTGATGTTTTTAAAGTTCTTCTACTTTCTTTAATAAATCTTGGTCTTAGAGACAAATGTTTCCCACGAAAGTTGTAGCCTATAAGAAGATTGACATTTCATATTCTATGCAGTTTTTGCCTAAAACCATTCGGTTTCGAGAAAAATTAGGTGATGCTCCAATAAGTACATTTTGCTAAACTCCATTAGTTTCGATATTATCTACTTACGCACTTTACCGCGGTACGGATGGAGTTTGTTTGGGTTTGTTTGTTGTGTTGTGTCTTTAGGTTTGTTTGTTGTGTTGTGTGTTTAGGATTGTTTGTTGTGTGGTGTGTTGTTTGGGTTTGTTGGTTGTGTTATGTGTTGTTTTGCCGTTCAGGTATGCGTATGGTATTAAAGATCAAAATGCAACCTTCCCGCGGTAAACTGCGTAAGTAGAAAATATCGAAACTAACAGAGTTTAGGAAAATGTACTTTTCGGAGCATTATCACTTTTTTCTCGAAACAGCTTGGTTTTAGACAAAACTTGTATGGAACCTAAAAGATCAATCTTTTTATAGTGTACAACTTTCGTAGAAAACAATTTTCTCTAAGATCAACATTTGTTACAATAAAATAGTAAAATTTTGAAAAATTCAGTTATCGTGAGCTTTGACATTAAGAATGGAATTTGCGTGTATTTTCACTATCATATTCATGATCAGCAAGTAAAAATACATGGGTACACAAAATTCCAAATTGATCGGAGGTATATCCTTTTCGGAACTTTATCCTATATATATATACGGGGTGTCCTGCTATGAATGGATAATCCTGCAACTGGCGATAGGTCAGATCATGTCCTACTATATGCTGGAATTTCAATTGAGTAAAAGTTCCACGGTTTTCGAAAATTTGGGCTTTGTTATTTTTTTTAAAAAGAAAATCATCCGTTTTCGTTTTTTCGGATGCCATTTCTAGCAACGTTTTAAAGTAATTGGTACTATATGCGTAGTACATTTTCTTTTACACCGCAGGCTGGCACAGTCAGATATTCGAATTGGTTTGTATGAAAATTCTGCAAAAGGTCTGTTACTTGAAGCTAATAAAGTTAATAAAGTTTCCTTAACATTTAAGGTTAAAAAGAAGACTTTTCTAAATACAACGAATAACCGAGGTATTTAAAAAAAAAACTGGTCAAAATGAATTTTCATCTGCAGAATTTGCATGCGAAAAAGGAAAAGCAAATGATTTTTATCTCGGAAACCGTGGGACTTTTACGTAATTGAAATTCCAGCATATAGTAGGGCGCAATCTGACCGATCGACGGTTACAGGATTGTTCATTTATAAAAGGACACTCTGTATGTACAAGGCTCGCCGCTCGACTCAGATTCGCCCGCTCGTTAAAGCAAATATCCGTCGTCACACCAAATTAAAAAGTCGTTTAAATGCGCCCAAAATAAGTGGGTCTAACCCGCACGCGTGTTTCACGTATACGTGCGAAAGATAATGAAAGTTTTTCAATGAATAAACCGCGCGCGCATAAGTTATTCGCCGCGAGCGTGATGACAAGATTACCAGGTAAATTAAAGAACCGACAGAATAAAAATTCACCAACAAAGTTGAAGCCTTCACGGACATCGTTATTATAGAAACGTTGAGAAAGGACACCATTGTGACGAGCTGATAAAGACCGTTTTTCCGATTTTTTTTGTCAACTAGATTATTTATTTGCAATTTGGAAAAAAGATATGTTATTAAGCATACATTGAACTCGTTTCGTGTAAATTTTTACTTCAGGAAATAAAAAATTAACAACGTTATTGAGGTCTAATGGAGCCTTTCAGACAATGGTTGATATGAAAAATAAAAATAAAGAAGTTTTATGATTTATATAAATGAAGTTCGCGTTTGTCGAAAGGAAAAAAATCCCAAAAGGCCGAGTGTTAGAAAAAAGTGTGATTTCGGCGAAATTTTTATTTGTATCGGGTGACTTAAAAAATAAAAAATTAAAAAAAACTGGTACGTACAAACGACAGCTACTGCAATTCCGAAAATGTTCGTTTTTTTAAATATAAAATCAAACAAGATAGCTCGAGTTATCACAAGGCCAGGTAAAAAAAAGTCGTATAGAGAAAAACGCGATTGACAGTTTTGGTATGCGTGAATCGTTGCGTTACCTGCTTTCGCTAAATCGTATGTAACTTTCGCAATTTTCAATATTTCAACTTGAACATTTTTTCACATATCTCGAATTCGTACACTTTACTAAAAAAATCGATTTTTTTACTCGTCACCGTCTTAAAGGATAATTTTGACGTTTTTAAAACTTGTCTCCGATATAGCCACGTATATATGTATTTGAACACGTTGACTTCAAGTACACTTGACGATCGGCACGTCTGGCTTTTTTGAGGACGATCCTTCATTTCTTTCTTCGTTAAACGTATCATTGATTCTGATGATAGACTGGTCCTGGAAATGACCTTTTGCATAAATAGCCTTGCCCGTAGAGACCTATGATTTCGAAGGCGGTGAGGTTTGCATAATATTGCTTATAAGCACTGGTATACTACAAGGACGGTCCTCAAAGTCCAGTGTCTGCAAAATCACTTTCCCCCACACTTATACATTTGCATACACGGGCCTTCGCGTTTTACGAGAACGTATACCCGTACTGTTATATTACCGTAGGTGGTCATTGCCTGTCCTGCCAAAACCGTGCATAGAAACGCCAAAATCTCAAGTTCAAGTGGATGCAGGTGGTTCCCCCTTTTTTCTACCGTCGCCCCGCTGCTACACATTCAAAAATAATTTTGTCCGACACGCCCGTCGTGCTGGCGAAAAATCGACGTGCCATTCTGTTCCTTTTTTTCCCTTTTCTTCGTTTATCCCGAATTCCGATCGAGCGTCGATCGTTCGCTAATTCGCGAATAAACGGGAATCAACGATAATGATAAAAGTGGTGTGTCTCGACGGGTCGTATTAATTTTTTCATCGACCATAGGCGAGTCTCCGAGTTGAATCGGCGAAGGAAAATACAGCCGAAGGAAAATAGAGTAAACGAGCAAGGTGAAGAAAAAAAGAGTACTAGATTTAAAAAAGAATTTAAAAAAATCAAAAAGAATACCAAAATGAAAAAAGAATTAGAAAAATAATACTAAAATAAAAAAAGAATTAGAAAATAATCCTAAACTGAAAAAAAAATTAAAAAACGAATACTGAAATGAGCAAAGAATTGAAAGAAAAAATAAAAAAGAATGAGGTAAAAATACACCAGGCTAATTATAGAAATAATATTTTTCGTCAAACAATTTTTTTGCGTTTTCGTTCATCGTCGAAAGAAATTCAGTGTTTTGAAGGCGGACTGAGGGGGGAGGGAAAGTTTTTGACGTGCGGCGAGGTTCAAACACGCGGCTATATAGGGGGGGGGGGGGGGGGGTTGGCAGCAGTAACCCGAGAGACTGGGACGTCCGGGCCGGTCGTACCCAAATTAAAAGACGGTCCCCGGGTCCGGAACCATTGGATGCCGTTGCAAACGTATCGTTATAGGGGTGGACGCTGGGGAATGCGGCGAATAGACGTCGGTCGTGCGGAGGCGCATAAGAGGAAAGTGCTCTTATAGTCGAATCGCAATATCCTGGAAAGGATGTCTGTAATTTGGTAGATTCGAAAATAATGGCTCTCGGGAAGGATGTGGCACTGCAATTTCTGTAACACACTGAAGAAGGAGAAAAAAAACACGCACACATACATACACATGGGCACAGTTGAGCAGCCGAAATTAAAGTTCGCTTTCGTGGCCCCCGTTCGATAATCTTCGAGAGTTTGCGCCCGCGGTATTCATTGCACGGAAGAAGGAGAAGAAGAAGAAGAAGAAGAAGAAGAAGGAGAGAAGGAAAAGGGGACGAAAAAGGGCCAAAGGGAAGTAGGGAATATTTTTGGACCCACCCTACGATCTGGGTTCACACTGATGGACGACGCTGAGCGCGGCGCCCCTGTTTATCGAATCTTTCCCCTTTACGTTCTTCTAGGCCAACGTCGAACGAAATGGGTGGAAGAGCGGGGAGGGAGAGAGAGAGAGAGAGAGAGAAGGAGAGAAAGAGAGAGAGAAAGAATCAGAATGATTGATATAATGAAGAGTTTCTATTAATTCGCTATTTCTCCTCTCCTTTCCCTCTCGCTCTTCTTCTCTTTCTACTCCCCAAATGGCTACCAGCTGTGTCTCCAGTGTCAATTTTCGACAGTCAACAGGTGCCTCATTTCTATTGTCTTTAATCCTCGGTTACGTGACCACAGGTGGACGATTTTTACTGTTATATCTACCTCCCTTCTGGCACAACTTCGACCATTACGACGTTGAAAAACAAACAATAAAAAAAAGAATTCAACCTCGATAAAAATGCTAAAGATTGAAGAGACTTTCAGCTCCGAACGAAAATAATAATACTAATAGTAATTTGTTTTTAAAAATACCTTAACTTGGCCTTATTGTGAGTGCTCATTCTCGACGGATAAGACCTATTCTCGACATATATCATGAGATAATTATAATTATCTCGGAGATAATTATAATTATCTCGGAGATAATTATAATTATCTCGGACGGATAAGACCATTCTCGAAATATATCATGAGATAATTATAATTATCTCATGATATAATTATACGTGGCATTATAGTTTTCTAAAATTGATATTTTCTTCGCGATCTCGTATACCCAAGAGAAGAGAAACTTTACGCCTATATTTTCTCGTTGGCTCAATTTTTCGCGCATACTCTCCGCCCTATAGCCACGAATTTTCTTTAAATATAAAAATACGATTTTATATTTTGCTTGGGGAAACTCGGAAGGTTTGACTTGTAAATTCGCTTTTTCAGCTTCGTATTTTCCTTCTTTTCATGGCAATGTGGGCTTGGTCGTGCCATTTGGAGCATTTACCTTCTTGGTGTATCTTCCGTATATATACATCTTGCATTAGACGGAGTTGTCCCCGCGAGCTCGTTTGGGTTTGATAATCCAACCGTGGCCTGATTCTACGTACCTACGGACGAAATAAATATATACATTTATATATATATATATATATATATGGGGCATTCCAGCTTAACTTAGACTATTTCCCTTACCATCGTTGATTATAGACGTCCATAGTGGAAAGCCTTACTCCTGGTCAAAAAAACACTAAATCATTTTTAACTGTTGTTAACAATTCTTCTTAGAATTCTGAAAACAAATCGACTCGTTTTAGACTGTTTAGTGCATTTTGCGCCGAACTCATTTGTGCTTTCGATATTTACTCCGTTTTGTGCAATTTCGATTTTGGAGACAATTATTAGACAGTTTGGAAGTCAGACGAGTGATTTTTAGGTCTTGCAAGTAAAAAAAGTTCAAATATGAGGATTCAGATGAAATTCAATCCGAGTGGGATGTGTTCCATTCTGAATTCTTCTTCATTCACCCCAAATCCTATCTTTCCTGTGTTATCTATCTTATTTTATATATGCTGTGTAGTTCTTCCCTCCCCTTTTCCCTCTCCCTTTTTCGTTGTGCTAGTAACTTGAATTTACTTGAACAGAAAGGGCACCGATTCATTTTCTGAGCTGATCCTCACTCCTTCCCCGAGCATTACAAACCTTACATACGTTCTTTCGATTTCTTAGACATTTTTTCGTAATTTTGCAAGTTTATTGTCCCCTGCAAGACCGAAAAACTACTCTTCTGGTATCGAAACAGTCGAATAATCGGCCCCAAAATCGAAATTACACAATAAAAAATTCAGAACCAAGTTGAGCTTGGTTTCAAATTCAAAATTTTTACTTCAAACATCCAAATTTAGAAATTCAAATGAAAAAATTCAAATCTAAAATTTCAAATTCAAAAATTCAAATTCGCAAAATCAAATTCAAAAATCCAAATTCAACAATTCAAAGTCAAAAATCTACAAATTCAAAAATTCAAAAATTCAAAGTCAAATTCAAATTCAAATTAAAAAATTCCAATTCAAATTCGAAAATTCAAATTCAAATTCAAATTAACAAATTCAAATTAAAAAATTCAAATCCAAAAATTCAAATTCAAACATTCAAATTCAAAAATTCAAATTCAAAAATTTAAATTCAAAAATTCAAAAATTCAAATGCAAAAATTCAAATTTTAAAATTCAAATTCAAAGGTTCAAATTCATAAATTCAAATTCACAAATTCAAATACAAAAATTCAAATTCAAAGATTCAAAGCATAAGTTTTGCTTTGGTAAAATATGTAGAAAACAGGTCTAAAACATGTGAAAATTTTGTTCACATTTTCAAAAACTTCCCAAGTGGACTGCTCGATTTTCCGCAGTCTGTGGGGGCAAAATTGAAAAAAAAATCAGGTGTTTTTTTATACCAAGAGTGAGGTTTTCTGGAAGTCTATAACCACCGATGGTGAGGAAAATAGTTGTCCGATTCGAGCTGGAATGTCCCATATATACGTGTGTATTTATATATAACGTATATTTTTACATTTTAATAGGAAATAGCGTTTAGTCGTGGATACGTGATCCGAGACATTGCAAGTCGGCGGGGTTCCATTAAGCCGTTCCGGAGATAAAAACTAATTGCATCGTATACGGCGAGAGAAAGAAAGAGAAAAAGCGAGACGCCCCGAAGGCGGGATGTAACGAGGAAGTGCGCGGGTTTGAGAAAATCATGAATAAAAAGGCCGGGCGAGGCGCATTGTCGGGGGTGGAGATGAAAGAGGGCCGGGGTGCGGGGGACAAAAAGCGAGCCTGACATTGCAAATAACCGAGAGCTGCGACGAAACGGTATATGTATTAAGGTAGAAGCTGTGCGTTTACATGTTTATATATATATATATATGTGTCTCTGCATATATCGCGTGTAATAGTCTGTAAGACAATGGGGCAATGGGAGAGAGAAAGGGCGGTGTCGGAGCCCATGATAACCTCGCAGACTTTGTATCATGGGATTTTAAACCAAGAGCGATTTGTTCGAGGGTCAACGAAACACACGCAAGAGAAACGAGTGAAGGGCGAAAGAGAGTGTCGCTGGAAAAAAAAATATTTGAGAAAAAAATGTAGACACACACCTTGGAGCACACGAAGCAAATTCTTTCACGAAATAGACGCGAGGTCGAGTCGATAAGTCTGGAATGTCTCGAGACAAACTCGTCGAGGCTCGATTCGACTTTTTCAAGATCTTGATTGTTGAGAGTCATTTTTCGTTTTTTAAGCCACGCATTTGGAAGTTTCTTAAGTCATTGGGTTTTTCTTTTTTGCGGATATTATCTAAGGGTTTTGTTTCATTTTTTATTCTTTAAGGTTCATTTTGGAACAACTGGATAGGTTTTCGATTGAATTTTCGGGATTTGGTATAGTATTTGATGGGAGCCCTGACTATTCGATTTCAAGCTGATGGAGCTAGCCATAACATTTGCATGGATTATATTTATTTTGAAGGCTAATTTCTTGGTTAATTTTTATCTTCTTTTTTCGGGTATATTTATTTTCTCAAGGTCATATGTTTTTAATGACAGTTTAAGAACTTTTCTACATTTTCAAAATACTTTTCTTGTTTTGAGGTTATTTTCGGTTACTTTTGTACCTCTTTTTCAATAAATTATTTTTACTTTTGTAGATTCATTTCGTAAATTCCGGAACTGTTTTAAATTAAATATCCAACGTATAGTATCGAGTGGGAGAGTGTAATGTTCATTGTATCGTTGACGCACAACTACTATGCATTATACGTACAATTTTTTTCATTCATTTTTTTCCGATTGAGCTTTTCAATAACACCAAACAATTTACGACCGCCTTTTTTTGACGTTTCCCAAGCGTTGTACGGTGCACAATTGCAATTACTTCGCGAGTCACTGGAGCATCAAAAAAACCAACGAATTTCGCGCATTCCATTCTGCTCGGGCTCCAGGATGACCGCCAATGTCCTAAAAATAAAACGTGAATTGCGAAGAGGGACGTTGATACGAGTCGAGCATGTCATCAGGAAAAAACCGCTCGGTAATTTCACGTCCCAACAGAGATCTTTTTTTTTTCAATTCTACATTTATCTACCTGCACGTGTATTTCGCTATGCACCGATTTACTGCCTTTTTGCGCAAGAAAAATTTTCCAAAAAAATTACGCATGACTGTGACTGCCACAGTGAAAACAACCGAAACTCAGTGAAATTATAGCCGTTGATATCAGCGTGGGTTTTGCTCACTTTCCCTGTGCCCTCTTGCAAACGCAACACAGCAGCACATTGGGAAACTGATGGCTGTGGACAACACTCCGGGGTGACTCTGCATTGCAAATAGTGGAGTGACGAATGTGTGATAACGGTAAGCAAAAATTATAGCAAAAAGTCCGCAAGGGCTTACGAGGGAACTTCAAAAAGAGAAAAAAAAAGAAGAAAAACAAAACAATACTTTTTTATCCAGACGGATAAAACTTCGCGTCGTAATTTCTAATAAGCGAGTCGTGTATACCAGCTTAGCTGCCATTTTTCACTTCGTAGAGCGATAAATGAACGGCGCTTGGGAACCTGGCACGGACAACTACGGACAAACGGCCGGAGACAAGACGGAGGGATGTACCTTGGCAGACCACCCTATGCAGCGTGCAAACGCGTAATGAAAACCACTATGATCTTCATCACTCTCTCGCGATTCCGGAGCAGACCGCTGATATATATATATATATATATATATATATATATATATATATATATATATAACGAATTCTGGCTCAACTCGCCCGGATCATTTTTCAATAAATTTCAATCGCAATCGTAAACGTTCCGCGAAAAAAAAGAACGATTCAAAATTTCGGAAAATAAAGTTGTCATGTAGGCAAGTTTTTCTGAACACAGCAACGCAAAAATGGACTTAAAAACGGCGTTTAAAAAAATTCTTGCCGATTTTGAAGTGCATCAGATGAGCCGGTTTCGTTTTTTTTAGGTTTTTTTTTCACCAGTGGGATGAAAAACATTTTGTTTTGTGAATTGTGGCATTAAGCCAAGCATTTTCATGAGCATTTTGGATCTGGTCCATCAACTTTTAACCCTTACTTGCTACTGTGGGGTTCGAAACACCATCCACTTTTTTTCTTGTGCGAAAATGGATTGATGTGTATTCTACAGAAGCGTGGCTTAATTTTAAGGGTTTAAGGTAGAGGTAAAGGTAAAAGTAATGGTAAGGGTTAATTTTTGGCTAAATAACCTACATCCTCATTTGAAGTGCACTCTTTAGATGATCTGATAAAATTACCGAGTAAAAATATTCAATAGTTCATTTTTCATGACAATTTTCGTGGCTGGGGTGCGAATCAACCCGAGTGTGACAAGTACGTGATTCTACAGAGGTGTGACAAGTAAGGGTGACAATGAAGGTGAATCAAAATATTGACTCTATTCTGGGGAGTGAAGTATGCCGGGAAAAAATTGTCAATGACTTCGTAAAATTGCCAACGCTTCGAAAAAGCCCAAAAAGGGTGAAAAAAAATTTGGTCCACGTATCGACACGAGATTCCCCATACGCGCAATTGTAGAGAAATTCTAGGTGCGAAGGGTTCGCGATATAGAGCGTGTCAGATTCTCCGAGAGACGCATTCGAATACCAACGCGCAGCCCTCGGCCATTTGCACCAAACCGCAAATTTCCAGCATGGAGTCTCTCGCTTACACCCTTTTGAATCAAGCCAGTGTGAAAATGTAAGTCGTCTCGAAACTCCGTATAATGCTAACGTGAACGACTGCATTTCGATTATGACTGTAATGAAATTGAATAACTTGACGAACGTGATTAAAATTCATCAACAAACGCCACATTCTTCTCTTCCTTTTTTCAACAAAATGCAACTTCGAAGTCATTTTCGACAACTAACTAATAATAGAGTGTCAAAGTTAATTTTTTGAAGCTATTTTTTAGGCAGTCATCCCATGTGACAGCTATTTTCGTTCGCAATTTTGGAATATTTTTTTTATAAATTATTTGACGTTACCTCAAATTTTGTCAAACTAAAATAACGAGTGAAACGAATTTACACTCATGTGTGAAAAAAGTTAGATGACGGCTGCGATGATTCTCGAACTTGCAAAAGTTCGAGAACGACCACGAAAAATGCTCTTCCCGGCCTGAAATGCGGTCGGAAAGTGCGTACTTTCAGCTAGCGGAGCAAGAAAAATTTGTTTAATTCGCACATGATTTTAAACCCGTTACTGTGGCCTAAGGCTTTCATGTGTCTTCTCACTTTAGGTGCTTAAAAGGCTATTTCCATGCATTTTTTTGATAGGTTTATATTATAGATACTGATATAAAAGTTGTTACACTTAATAAATACACTTTCGAAATATAATATATATTTTTTGAATTATTTATTTTACTCACTACTTATAGACGAAAATGGTACTTAAAAAATGTCCTAAAAAATTGTAGGTCTGCACTGTTGATGAAATCTCGGAGTCGGATCGTCCGAAACAAATAAATCAAACGGTTTTAGATTCAGTATGTTAATGGCTATCGCGCATATCATACGATTTTAAATATATGCAAAAATAACAAAATGGCGGACATTTTTCGAAAAAACTGTTTTTTTCACCGTTTTTGGCAAAAAAAAAGTGAATATCAAAGTTTAAAAAACCCTTGATATGACCTATAGCTGTAGCTATGAAGAATATGCGGTTAAAATTTCATAAGGATCGGTTCAGTAGTTTCGAAGATTTATGAACAAGCAGTCGAAAAACGTTGTTTCGAGAAAAACGCGTTTAAAGTTTGTTTGGGTTACATAAATACCTCCCAAAAAATGTATTATGTATTTCGAAAGTGTATTTATTACCTGTAACGTTTATATCAATATCTATAATATAAACCTATCAAAAATAGCGTTTAAATCATGAAAATAGCCTTTCTTAGCGTCTAAACTAAGAAGACCCCTTAAGGCGGGATTCTACTTTGAAACTTTGAAAAGGCTAAATTGGATGAAAACACCCACCTGGAACACGTCGAAGGCATATTATATGGCCCAGGCATCGCTGATTGAGGGTAAGGTTATTTTTTCTACGATTTATCACTCACCAAAACTTTAAACGCGTTTTTCTCGAAACGACATTTTCAAGTACCGTGGTCGTGACAACTCAAAAAGTACTGAACCGATCCTTATGAAATTTGGAACAGATATTCTATATGTGTGTACCAACCGACCTAACTACAATCAACTTAAAATTTTGATTAGAACTATTTTTTTATTGCAAAAAAAGACCCAAAAAAACGCATTTTTTTTTTCGTATTTTAGCCGCCATTTTATTAATTTTGCACGTATATAAAATATTCTACTTAGGTCGGTTCTGAAGACATACTGAACATGAAACTATTTGATTTTTTTGTTTCAGACCATCCGTCGGGAAGATTTCACGACCACGGCAACGGTACCTGCTTTACGAGGCGTTGGCTTTAAACATATTTTACGTGTACAAAAAATGAATAAAATACATTAAAATTTTTTTTTTATGTACTTAAAGAGTGTATTTATTGAACAGTTTAAACCCCATATCGATATCTTTAATAGTATTCTCAGAAAAAATTCACGAAAATAGCGTTTTTTTCATGGTTTCAAAGTAGAATCCCGCCTTAATTGGTATATTTCTATACTAGACTATTTTCATCGCTACGGCAGCGTGGATTTCCTCAGAATGAAGAAGAAAAAATAAAGCCTGATCTACCCCTTCAGCTCCGACGACCTTCCACGTCAAGCAGTATTGGTCTGGGTCGATACCAGGATGGGTGACCGCTCACCCGTTTCCACGCCCACTCCCGAACAAGACGCAATTTCACCATTTTTCGCATGGTGACTCAATCGTAACTCATTTAAGATAAATTCGCCTGTATCGGCACAGGTTTTTCACAGTTTCCCTGCGCCCTCGTGAAAATGTCACCCGTTAGTCCATTAGCGAACACGCCGCTATGGGCCACACTCTGGGCTAGTCTATACGGAAATGAAAATTCTGAACTGCCAAAATAGGCATAAAGGCAAAAGGTCTCGGATCGTAAAGCGTTGTGAGGACATCAATGTAGAAACCTTGAAAATACGATTCCAATCATGATGAATATTTCCACTTCCAATCGTCCTGTCAAGTGTAATAATAAAAGTCGATAAATAATGTAATGGATAAATATCAACTTATGGTCAGACGAAACGAAAAATGTACATCGATACATGATACAAAGTCTGTTGCCGTTGCTCGTAAAGCTTATCCTGTGGATCGCGCACAACGATATAGTCAGGGATGTAAACGCACCTTTTTTCGTCCTTTCACTACGTAATGATATGCATATTTATGGAGATATACATATATACGTTGGACCGGTACAATGTAAATAAATCATGCGTGTTCCGTGCCAGAAATATGTATATTGAACACGAGGCAGCCAACTGAACAACTGACCGTGTCCACTTGTCGTACATCGTTCCATCGTACCGAAAGACAACGAAGAAAAGAGACCGCTGCAGTACATATATATATATATATATATATATATATGTATGCACATCAATAACGAGTCTTTCGACCACACGTAGACGCCTGTACCGGAAGGGTACCAAAAAAACCAGAGTCACATTTCCACAACCTACTCATGAAACGTTATGACGTACATATAAATTCTTTAGCCACAATTCTGGATTCGAAAAAAAAATTATTATTGTAAGAATAATTAAATAAGAATATCGCAAATTGCCGAATGGAAAATCATCATAATTATCATTACTATAAATAATTGTTTACGCCGTTGAAGAATTTTTTGTATTCGTTTTTACATACGCCAAATGATTTTTGTCTTACAATTAGTGTTTTATTAGTAGTGTTTATATACATGCTGAGTGAAGTGCTCTTCATTTTTTCATGATGTCACATCCTGGATTAATAGTCATTTGATAACGATTTGAATTGGATTTACCTGATTTCGTAGCATTGAGATATCATAAAAGTACGTGGGAAAATATCTTACACATAAAGTGTATTGTCGTTTTTTTTACAGATATGCTCTGACTTTTTTTATATCTTGCCGAACATTTAAAATACTTCGGAGAAATCTTCGTAATCTACTTGACGTTTCTAAGAGTTTTGTTTTTTCCCCCCAAATTGGGGAGCTAATTGTTCAACACCTTAATATCTACGAAAGACACACTGCGTCAGTAATGTATGAAAACAATGTGTCCGGTCTCGGCACGATCGTTGTTGAAATTTCTCGCGCAAGATTTTTTTTCACTTGGCTCTCCTTCGTACGTGTTTTTTTTTCAAGCGTAAATGAACACTTGAACATAGCTGGGGTTCAAGCAAATAAAGAAAAAAAACATTAAAAATGACACGCCCTGGTATAGTTGGAATGTACATATGTAAAAATGTGTATGTCTGGATCGAGCTAAGTCGAGCAGAACCGATTCGGCTGAACGAACCACCCAGTAATAATCGATCTAGCGATCAATCTATGCTTATCGTGTGTAGGACAAAATTACGTGTGTGCACCCATACGCGTATATATAAGATCATAGCATACTTATTTGTATATATATATACATATATGTATATCGTACTGTATGGATTATATACGGAGGCCGATTTACAACTATTAAAGTGAGCATATGCCCTGGTTGAGCATATAGGGTGTGACATTGCGAGCAAAACGCTTTCTTTTAAATCGTCTTGCGACAAAAATTGGCGAAGATATTCCTGTTTAAACTCCGATGCTCAGTGAATAACGGCTCAGCTATTGCCTATGCGCAGAACGTGCAAGCCCGCGGTCCCGTGCGCATTCGAGTCCACGTTTAGACAAGTGAATTGTTTTTCTTTAACTTTTTCTTTTTCAAATAATAAACAAGGCGTCTCGCTTTGCAAATGAATAGTATGATCCAACCATTTTCAT
Source organism: Ophion costatus (assembly GCA_951751655.1). Lineage (NCBI taxonomy): Eukaryota > Metazoa > Arthropoda > Insecta > Hymenoptera > Ichneumonidae > Ophion > Ophion costatus. Next base: position 34,237,639 of record OX632358.1, read on the forward strand.
TTACAATAATATATAATACTTGAAGGAAAAGATAAGGTGTGAAAAATTGCTGTGCCAGAAATTGTTTACTCAGCGTCGACCTTCGAGAGCGGATATCTCGGCCAATTTTTGTCTCACGACATTCAAGAAAAAAGCATTTTGCTCGTCATGACATATCCCATGTATTCAGCGATGTGCATTATGCTATATATACAGGGTGATAGTTGTAAGGTGGTTATGACTTTTACAGTCTTACGCGGAGGCTTTGCGACCGAGAAAAATATTATTTTAAATCGCTTTTCGAGTTCTCTTCGAAAAAAATAGAGCGTATTTTTGTGGTGGGTAATGTTTGCTAAAAAATATAGAGCACTCTGGAGAAAAATCAAAATTTCATTTTGAGTACAGCAGAATGAAGATAACTAAATTCTGCATGCAGATCACCCTTGAAAAAGTTTTTTTGGTGTACCTCGTCATCGAGAAAAACACCATCATAAATCCATTTGAAAGTGGATAAATGGAATTAAATTCTATGGGAAAAAACAACAGTTTTTGTGGAGTGTATCTTGTTCGGAACTTAATTATCTTCATCCTGCTGAGCTAAGAATGGAATTTTTAGTACTACCAAAATAATAATGACACACATAAGGATCGAGAAAAAAGATCCGTATTCTGCATAAGTATTGCTAGCGAAGTACGGCCAATTATTACAGCATATCGATTTTTGAAAATAGGACACCATTTTGAAAAAAGTCGCATTTTCGACTACGAAAAACGGCCTCAATTTCTTCATAAAATCCGTAAAAACTTGCTACAGCGTAAAATATTGTATTTTCCGTGGTAGCAACTTCTCCACGCCAGGTCCTTGCTAAACACATGGCTTCTATAATTGTCACCCTGTATATAGATAACACCATGTATTATATGCTCAGTATAAAGTGTGCTGAAATAGCCATTAAAAGGACTGACAAATAATAATAAATATCTCTCTCAGATTGTAGAGAATTCTGAGTCATTGCGAAAAAAAAAACGTCGAAGGCGAAACAGGTGAACCTCCTAAATACAGTCTTCGCCAGTTGAATAATCGAAAGACTAATAACCGGCCTCGTTCATTTTTCTCTTCGTTGTCCGCTCTTTCCGTCTTCCACATCAGTTTTTTACGTGCCTCGAACTTTTTAATAACAACTCTTGACTCTTTATCAACAACTCCAAAAGAGCTGGTAATGGCGGTTCGAAAAAAAAGGAGCGAGGGAGAGTGAGAGTACGGACGACGAACGCGTGCCTCCTCTTGTCACGTCAGGCCTGAAAATTGGGTTTTCTATTTTCGTTGGAAGATCTCGTACGCGAATCAGGTGTGCTTCGCGAGTTCATCTCTTGGTGCACGAAACCTTGAGATTCACGAGGCCAGCGGCAGTGTAAGTGTATGTAATAATAGAGGCTGGGCGATGTGGACGGATGAAACGAAGCAATCGAACGGGTTGCGAGTCATGATGAGCCACATGATGAGCCCGCAAGAAGAAAGGCGTCAAGAGCATTGACCAGCTGGCTCCAAGCTTGTGAGCACGAACACACACACGCCATCGTCCCTATTAGCTAATCTAACTATTTAGAGATTGGTCCTTGAAGTACCAGGTGTAGAAGTACGAAAACGGATTTTTTATGTAAAAATTACACGTCTGTTGTTTGAAAATGATAAATAATATTTTATTAAAAATAATCTCCATTGCTATTCATACATTTTCCCCACCTTTCTGACAGCTTATGAATGCCACCCAAAGAAAAACAGTTCTTCTTTTGAAGCGAACCAGTTGTCGAGCCATTTTCGTACATTTTCATACGAATTGAAGCGTTGTTTAGCGAGGGTGTTCCCATTGATGCGAATAGATGATAATCGGACGGAGTCAAGTCTGCGGGATAAGCCGCATGCGCTAGTATTTCCCAACTGTACGCCTCGATTGCTTCCCTGGCCCGTTTTGCTGTGTGTGATGGAACATTATTATGAAGCAAAATGGCTTTGTCTCGCCTTTTTCCATATTCCCGACGATTTTCACGCAATGCTCGATTTGAATCGATCATTTGCTGTTGGTAACCATCAGTGTTAACCATTTCACCAGGGTTTAGCAGCTCATAATAGATTACACCCTTCTGATCCCACCAAACACAGAGCATTTTCTTCCTTCCAAAACAATTTGATCTTGCAGTGGATGTCGATGGATCGCCTGGATTTGCCCGTGATTTCCGGTGCTTAGGATTCTCAAAATATATCTATTTTTGATCACCTGTCACGATTCGAAGGAGAAATGACTTTCTTTTGTGTCTGTCGAGCAGCATTTCACAAGTGCTTTTCGATTTTCTTGATGTCTTTCATTCAGTTCATGCGGAACCCATTTTTCCACTTTCTGTATATTTCCCATGACTTTCGAATGAACGGAGACGGCTTTCTGCGTCACATTCAATTGATCCGCGAGGTTTTTTTGAGTATCATTTTCATCCAATTCGGCTTGCAATTCGTTGTCTGCGAACTTTTTCAGTGGTTTTCCATGCTCATCGTTTTTCACGTCAAAATCACCACTTTTTAATTTTTTGAACCACTCGAAATACTATGTTTTGCCAAGAGCATGTTCGCCGTAAGCTTCGACAAGCATTCGATGCGATTCTACAGCAGGTTTCTTCAAATGATAACAGAAAGTCAATGCTGTCCGCAAATCGTAGTTCGTAGGCACAAAACTCGACATGATTAAGGTTATAGAAAAATATACCGGTATAGGGAACTTGGGTTGTTGTGTGTTGAAAATCTTCGTCAGCTTTTAGAAAGAGATGATAGCGCTGCAGAAGCGGTCTTACGGTCCCTAAACTGATTGCTAGCACTATCTGTAGGAAAATTCCGGTTTCATACTTCTACACCTGGTATTTCAACTGTTCGTTGCTTTTGAGTACAAGGGGTTCCTCAAAATTACCCTGATCTAAATGTCGTTGAATTCATCTAAAGATGATTTTGAAGACGTCGTCCTCTACATAATATTGGATATAAGGACAACTGGCCACGCGTATGACGAATTTGTTAAAAATCACTTTTTCCGATGTTAAGAGGTGGGGGATACCTTTAGACGAGGAAAAATTGTCGATTTTCATGATTTTTTTAAAAGGAAAGATTTCTTCGCCATTCTTGAGACTTAGGATATATATGATTACGACATTTGGCTAGTACATGATGATTATTTTTATTATTAATCTTTAAAAATGAAGATATTGCGACGTCTTCTAAACTGCATTTTCAAAACGGGCGTAACGTATAGCTAAAAAACCTAATCCTCCAATTCTGATGAAATTTCGTATATATATTTTTAACCTTATTTTCTAAACACGACCCTAAATATTTCTGAAAATTAAAAAATGATTTTTTTAATTGCCGAATGTAACCTTTTTTCGGAAAATTCAATCTTTTTGTTTCAGAGCGTACCATTTCATCGATTTTCAATATTTCTCACTTTTTCTTGGTTCATATTCTGGGTATGAGTGTTAATAAAAGATAAATTTTCGTTGGTTTTTTTCAGATGAATCCCGCCAACGCTACGTGTCACGCCGTCTGACAACATCCGCTGCAACCTGTTAGAAGACTGGGTCATACTTCCGTCTTTTTTAAAGATTAATGAAAATAAAAAAACACCATGTAACAGCTAAAAGTAGGAATAAAAACCTTGGGTCTAAAAAATGAAAAAATATTTCCTCTAAAAAAATCAAAAATAAGCAATTTTTTTGACGCCTAAAGAACAAAAAAAAGTAGGCACCTTTCCATTTAGCGTGCATAGTCCATTGCGTACTTCGTTTCATCCGGTGCTGTCCAGCACTGACCACTGGCCCTCCAGCCTGCCGCGGAGATCACTGTGCACGCGCATTGAGCCAATAAGTCCATCCAGGTGCATTGCGCTCCCTAAGTATATGTGACGACAAACCCGCCTGAGCACTGAAGACATTTCTTCCCTGTTCTTGGCCTCGAAGACCGCCAGGGCCGCAACGAATGATAATACAGTCGTGGGCCAAGCCACAGTCATTGACACGAGCCTATGACGAGGCAATTGGCTCCCATGAAAAACGAGTTTACGGACGCGAGAAGCGGTTTTTTTGTTTTCGTTTATACTCGTCGCTGACTCGAATGTGGCCAATCGCGATGTATCAATATGGCTTGTCCGAGCGAGGATGGTCACCGGGCCGGATATCCCCTGCATACTACACTTCATATATATATATATATGGGATTGATCATATTTCATAACGTACTGTATATCGAGTGCATTTGCGCACAAATGTGAGGATGGAACGTTTTTAGAACGGGCCTTGACATCTTAGTAAGCGGTCTGTACGAACATGCAAAAAAAGTACATTTTGTTTTGCGTAGTTTTATAGCCAGGAATTTTAATTTGCGCCGAAGATTTTGTAAAAAAATAAAAAATTGACGGATTTATAGTGATTTTTGTGAAGGGTGAGATTGCCTGGCAAGTTTTTTTGGGTTTTTCGCAACTATGTTTTGTAAACGTAAGTCGTATTTCAAAATCTATAAGTTCGATTAACTTCAAATATGGACAAAGCACATGACATGTTCTATCCTATGACCGGTGCTAGAGCTCTACTGCTAAAAAAGAACTGGTAAAAATTCTACTGATAAAATTCTACTGCTAAACGGGCTCTACTGCTAAAACTATACTGCTGAAGGCTCTGCTGCTAAAACCTCCAGTGCTAAATGGGCTACAGTGCTAAAACTGGACTGCTAAATAGACTCTAGTGCTAAACGCAGTACTGCTAAAGAGTCTCAACTGCTAAAACGCAAAAGGATATGTTTTTGAAAAGTTTTATTGGAAATCATTGGAAAGTTAATAGTACATTGAAAACAAATAAACACAACAACACAATAAACCCAACCCAACCCAAACCCAACCCAAACACAACAAACCAAACAAACAAGCCCAACAACACGAACAAACCAAAACAAAAACTAAAAGGTCTACTTATATGAGCTCTCTGTCAGAACCTAATTTTAGCAGTCCAGTTTTAGCAGTAGAGCCCATTTAGCAGTACAACTTTTAGCAGTGGAGTGTTTTAGTAGTCTAGTTTTAGCAGTAAAGCTTTAAGCAATGCTTTTTTAGTTGAGCCCGACCACGCTATGACCAGATCATTTTTCTGCTATGTGCATCTACTTGTTAATAACAAATGATATAAGCTGTTTCTTTTGGTGAAAAAAACTTTTTTTTCTACCAGTTGCGATTTCCGTAATGTTCAAATTTTCAACAAGGTATCCGAGTATACGAAAGTTTTGTTATTATACTGAAAGTTCATTATTCAATTTTTCTTTTCGGCTCACACTAATTTCCAAAATCACTCACACCAGTTGGCTGTCCTGGATTGGCGGCACTTTGTCCAAATAATAATAACTTCATTGTTTATTAATATTTTCGAATAAAAGAGAAACTCGAACTTGGCATGACTATGTATCAATCGTATGTAAAATTCCCACCGAGTCATCCCAATACTTTCATCAAAAAAAAAATATAGAAAATCGACTTTTTTTATGAGCCCCAAGCTTATGCAGACCCAATAAGGGAGTCGTTGATTTTTGCGGCCAGAGCCGTTCTTGGAATGATTTTCATGTAAATTACCTTACATTCGTGCAAACGTGATTTTGAAAGTATTGCGGCTTAAATACTCGTGGGAACAGTAGTCCCCTATATGGAGGATCCTCGAACTCGAATGCCTTCAAAATCCTCATCTCTCAGATACATACTGTTTCGCACGCGACCTCTACCTTCAAAACGAATTGACACGCAGCTCAGTGACATTAAAAATCATAACAATCCGCATTGCATAGGTCAGTCCTGATTCCAGGTGGCTGTTTCCGGAGTTCTTCGCTTCACGTGGTCGTTAGTATAGAGATGGTTGCAATACATGATGATTTCATAATCGACAGGCTCGCGGCGGAGGAAATTACATTGGTCGAGAGTCTCTTCGACTCTCCGGATTGAACTTGCTTCTCGTGGAAGAGTGAGAAGAAAATAAGACGATTCTTACAGACCGGTTTGCCTGCGCGACGCGATCCTTGAGATATGCGATCTCTACTTCTCGTCCTCCTACTCCTTTTTCATCTCCCTCGCTTCCCCTCTGGACGTCTCGCTCTCTCTCGCTCGATCTTTGCAATCTTGGACTTGACACTGAACGTCATTACGTAATATATATATGAGGTATTCCACGTGAATCCGGTGGACTTTTTCCCTGACCCCCGCCAATTCGATTTATTTACTTTTATCTGATTTCATTGACTCTAAAAGACACCCCTATTTTTTTAAACATTTTGCCAAACAACCTTTAGTCAACAAAATTTGTTTTTTCCGAAAAACGCCCCGATTAAAAAATACCAAAAAATTCCCAAAAATGCGTGGTTATATGTAAAAATTTTCCAGCTATCGCCGACAGTGGAAGAATGAATTTCTCGTTAGCAATCAAAAAGTTCTGGTATTAATTTCGATTGAAGTCGTCTTCAGCACAGAAAAAATCATACTTCCACTGCGGGCGATAGCTTGAAAATGTTTAGATATAATCACGCATTTTTGGGAATTTTTGCAGATTTTTAAACCGGGGTGGTTTTTTCGGAAAAAAACAACAAACAAACAATTCTGGATCACCCTATTTTTTTATCGGTAGAGTCGCTGAAGCTACGTCAAGGTCAACTCCACTTTTTTTTAATGGAACCATGTATTTTTTCAATGACATTATAACCTTGTGTTGTAGGTCGCTGAATTCGTCTTAAAATCGGTAATAATGTCATCGAAAAAGAATGCATGGTTCCATTAAAAAAAGTGGAGTTGACCTTCACGTATCTTCAACGCCTCCACAGATAAAAAAATAGCCTTCTCGACACTGAAAATTTGTCTGAAACATTTTTGGATATGATCAATAGTTTCAGTGCTATTCTCTGTAACACTTGATGTGCCTCACCCTGTATATGTACAGGGTGTCCTGTTATGAATATATAATCCTGCAACTGTCGATAGGGCAGATCATGTCCTATTATATGCTGGAATTTCAGTTTAGTAAAAGTCCCACGGCTTTCGAGATAAAAATCATCTGCTTTTGGTTTTCCGCATGCCATTTCTACAAATGATAACTTTTTTCGACCCCGTTTCCGAAAAAATACCCTTGGCTATTTGTTTTGTAAGAAAAGTCTTCTTTTTGGCCTTAAATGATAAGGAAACTTTATGAAAAAAGATCTTATGCAGAATTTTCATACAAACCAATTCGAACATCTGACTTTGATAGCGAGTGGTGTAAAAAACAATTGCCACGCATATCGTGTCAATTACTTTAAAAAGTTGCTTACTTATTGTCGATTCATATCATTTGTAGAAATGGCATGCGAAAAACCAGAAGCAGATTATTTTTTTTTTCAAAGCATAATGTAAGGCCCAAATTTTGAAAACCGTCCGACTTTTACTAAAATGAAATTCCATAGCATATTATGGTAGGACATGACATTTACTAAACTCAAATTCCATAGCATATGGTAGGACATGATCTGAGCTTTCGACAGTTGCAGGATTATCCATTCATGACAGGACACCCTGTATGTATGTACGTATATGTGTATATATATATATATATATATATATATATATATATATATATATATATATATATAAAGGTTCATTTATACATAGCAAAGTGTATGTAAAACTCGAGAAGCAACGACCGGGATATAGCCGGAGATTGGGTCCACATCTGCATCGTAAAGTGGTGACTCACTGAAGAATATGACACACACATTATACGAGGACAGCACGATAGAATAATCGAAATTTTCATAACGCAAATAACTGCAGGATTGCAAATTCCACGAAAATATAGCGTACTTTACAATGCGTGCTTGGAAAACTATATGCAGAGCATTTGGGAGGAAAACGGCGGGGATGCAATGAGGCATGGAAGTGGAATGACTTTCAAAAACGTAGAATATGTAGTACGCTGATGCAGTGGAGTAAGAGATAGAGTTTCGGATGAATCGTTCGTTAAATCGACGCAATACTTGGGACCTGTAGAAATAATTTACTCGGCGTCTAACGCTCTCATTTAAAGACTGTCGAGCAATTTACAGATTAACGGTCAACTGTTTTTCTTTATGGTACGATGATTCGTCCAATTGAAATTCAGCTTTTCCTCACCTTCAGGCGAGGAAAAATGTGCTGCCTTTCATGATTTTTTTTTTTCAAAAGGAAGGATTTGTTCACGATTTTTGAGATTTGGGGTATGTTTTAATTCTAGTTTTGGCTGTTACATGGTTTTTTAAAATTGATCTTCAAAAATGACGGAGGTATGGCACGATCTTCTCAACTGAATTTTCAAAACTGGCGTGACGTATAGCTAAAATAGTAATCAAATGATTGTAATGAAATTTGATATAAATCTTTCTAGCCTCATTGTCTAAAGCAGGACCCGAGATGTTTTGGAATTTAAAAAAAAAGTCTTTTTTGAGTGCAGATTGTAGTAATTTGTTTCGAAAAATTCAATCTTTTCGTCTCAAAGCATATTATTTCATCGATTTTCAACAGTTCTCATTTTTTCTCGGTTCATATTCTGCGTATAATTGTTAATAGAAGATAAATTTTCGTTGGCTTTGTTCAGAATAATCCCACCGATGCTACGTGTCACGCCGTCTGACCGTGGCTTACCACCGCCATTTTGAAAGATTAACTTAGAAATTAAATTTGGATTGAACATTGATCCGACTGGATTGGAATAAGAAATTGACATTAATCGGACTACATGCACAGTCGTCAGATTGAACGAACTATTTTTTATCCTTCGCTCGAAGAACTTGGACAGGATACTAATCGATGCGAAATAAATCCGAGGTCGCGAAATTTCGAGACCCATCGTTTCCTAGCCCTTGACTGAGTAACGACGAAGGGAACGATCGCCAAGGCCGCAAAGCGGCCGTGTTCCACCTTTTGCCATTTTTTACTATTATTTTTGTTGTTAAAGTCATTTGTTAAAATATCTTTTGAAAACATTTTTAAACATACTTGAAGGTATGTAATGTGTGTCTCAAAATCACCTGACATTTTTGTTTATCAATAAAGCGTATTATTTATTTGAAAAATACGAATATGTTTATTTTTCATATGAGGTACGAACATGGAGGTCAGCGTGAAACACAATATCAGTTTTCTATACGGAAAGAGGACCAGAAGACTCGAATGAATTTTCTCACGTAACCTGCATGTTTGTACCTTGTATTCAAATAAAAATATTCGTACTTTTCAAATAAACAATACGTTTTATTAAAAAATAAAAATATCAAGTCATTTTGAGACACCTTATATAATAAACGCCACTGAAGGGAATTTCCATTCGATCAAGTGGGTATCCGAAAATAATTGTCGAAATTGATCTTTTCTCCGGGCTCTAGAGTCCGGAGAAAACCGGGTAGTCTCCCTCAAAATGTTCTTCGTCATCGAAACGATCCGTAAGCGCCCCTCCTTCGCCTCGATGAATAAGCTTCGACCAGAATTCGCGAAAATTTCCAACTCGGTTATATGTTTGCAGTTACGACGCAATGAGTATGCGGTTGGTTGGGCACACAGCTCGTCGTCTTGAGATATGCCAACGCTTCGGTAGAGCAGCGTCTGGTGTTGATCGAAGTTTAGTTAACCGAAAATTAACGGAGTTCGAATTGCGTCCGCGCGCGGCGTAGAAGTGGTCGAAAGTTGGTCAAGACTTGTTAAATCAAGTGAAATTCAACTGTGTAAGCGTTGTGTACCTCGATGACAGCAAATCGTTTGCTTTGGCCTCAGATTTCACGAGCGCAAATGACTCTATCGATTTCAGGCTGGAAGAGTTGCTTGAGGGCTAATACCACTGTAGAATTTTCAAAAAATGTGTTCTTTTTGTGACCTTGTGATTTGAGAGAAAAATGTGATATCTTTTAAATTGGTTTAAGAGATACTTTGAACCATCTAGATTAAGGGGGGAAAAAGTTTGGTACCTGTAAAACAAAGGGCCGCAGGCCCGTGTGGGTCTGCGGTGGACATGCATGGCTGGCCCGTGTGCGAGGCGTCGACCGTTTTTCTCGGAACACAATTTTTCTAAACGCCACGCAACGTAACTCCAATAATTTTCATTCTTTTCACCCCAAATTTTAAGCGCATCTTTAAAATAACATTCTGAAATAAAATACGTACGGGATTTTCCATGAGCGCATTAGGGCGGTAGTTATTAACAAATGATTGTCCTTTTTTCTGTCGAAAATTGAGTTTTTGCTTTAAGGATGTTGAGTCCCAAATCGCAAATGATGATAAAATTCTGAAAATTTGGTATGTTTTTGTATGAAGTATTTCAGAAGTCGTGTAAACATTTCACGACAATTAGGAAGCTCGTTATTGAACAATTAACATTCACAAATTAAATGGTGTTTTATGGAAACTGATGTAACTTTGCAATAAGGTTTTTTTTTTTGACCTCTCAATTTTATAATATCTACAACATACTCAAAGCAACGGAAACAAAACGAAGTTTATTGATACATTTTTTTTATTTCTTTTAAAAATTGTTCTTAACAAAATGTTAATTTTTTAATAACGAGCTTCCTAATCGTCGTGAAATTTTAACACGACCTCTTTAATACTTCATACAAAAACATACCAAATTTTCAGAATTTTCTTATCATTTTTTATTTCAACCCTTAAGGAGGTTGAAGTAATGATGATAGAGTTCTGAAAATTTGGTATTCTTTTACATGAAGTATTCAGGAGGTCGCGTAAAAATTTCATGACGATTAAGAAGCGATTTATTGAGCAATTAACATTAACATGTTTCATAGGGACTCAACATCCTTAAATACTTGCCAATTACCCAAAAATTCATATTTTTAAAATTCCCTACGTATTCCACTAGCTTTACTCATATAAATTAATAGATTTGAGAAATCTTTTTCCAAATTCAATTTTACGTCTGTTACACTGTGTGCCGCAGAGCGTCTCAAATTCAACAGGCCTCGCGAGAATGTCTCGAGCGTCACCATATTGTATAATTGTATAATATACATTTTTTTTATTCACTTAAAGATATGACTAATAACATTCATAAATATTATATATACGAGGTATTCCACGTGAATCCGGTGGACTTTTCCCTGACCTCCGCCAATTCGATTTATCTTTTTTTATCTGATTCCATTGACTCTAAAAGACATCCGGAATTTTTTAAATATTTTTCGAAACAACCCTTAGACAAAAATAATTTTTTTTCCGAAAAAACCCCTCATTTAAAAATTTGAAACAATTCCCAAAAATGCGTGATTATATGTAAACATTTTCAAGCTATCACCCCCAGTGGAAGTATGATTTTTTCAGTGCTGAAGACGTTTTCAATTTAAATTAATACCAGAACTTTTTGACTGTTAACGAAAAAAATCATACTTCCACTGCGGGTGATAGCTCGAAATTTTTTACATATAATCACGCATTAGGTAATTTTTTTTCTGCCTTTGTTCTTGGGTGGTACTGAACTGAAACCATGTGAGGTGATGATAGCTAAATAAAGCTTTGTATACTCCTGATATAAGCTAATAATGAAAAAATATAAAATTATTGTTATTTAAATATTTACTGCAAACATTCATTGCAAATGCCTTATTTTTTAACGTGGCACCAGCCAATTGCCAATAATGTCACATGTTTCGCAGAAAAAGCGGAGGCGAATAAAAATTAATGAAGTATACGATCTACAATCTTCTTTTAATTTGCAATCTCGTTTCTTCCGTGACGTCAATCTCTTGTTCTTGGCTGGCATCGACTCCAAAAATAAGTCAGTTGGTATTGTAAATATTTAAATAACAATCATTTTATATATTTTGGTTATACATTTATTATATTATGCATACAATAAATTATTGAATATACTATATTGTGAAACGGCGTTTATATTGTGTAGACAATCAATGATTATATATACTACATTATGAATCGGCGTTTTCAGTATTTGTTGTTTAAATACAGTATATTGTATATAATAAACAGAAATTCCAAATTGCTAAGTAGTTTAGTTTTTGAGATAGACACCGTAACAAAAATGGTCTACAAATGACAACTTGGACCATTTCTTTATTTTTGAAAAGAAATAAGAAAGAAACATCTTTGTACTCTACCCAATAAGCTTTAACAAATCCCACATGCCATCCCACATGCCAGGGTAGAAATGTTAAAAAAATTTCTGTTCATTTTTCATGCATGGGACCCCCATGAAAAACAATTCAATTGAATTTCTAATTCAATATTAGGTTTTGGGTCAACATTCTACACAAAATATACAAATTTCAGGTCTGTAGCCCCTTAAGGGCTGATGAAATCTAGGAGTAAAAAATTCGCAACCACCAACTGATTTCGCATATCATACTTATCGTTGATTTGCATTGTATACTTATAAAACAAATAATTGATAAATTAAAAATAATCTATAATTATTTTAAGTACATTTTTCACTGACATTTATAATCTTCCATCACAGATACAGATGTACCCCGATTTTCCACCCGTCAACATGCGAAAGTGAGTTCCACCGAAATGCGTCACACATTTTGTTGTACAATTATTTTTAAAAATCGCCCAAACGCTGCCACGTTTTCCCCCAAATGAAAAAAAAAGAAAAAAAAACTATTCCACCTACTCGCGTTTCGCAATTGGCGAAGTTGCAAAAATTGTCGCGCATTCCGCGTGCTGCTAGCAATTGGACAATTTTTCATTTCGTTACGATACGAAAGCGGAGAAGGGTAGTCGTTCCATTGTCATTTGTTTCGGGGCCGCAATTCGAGACCTCCGCACCGCCGCACCGCACGGAAATTAATGATAGTTGGGAATTTACCTTTGAAGAGCGATCGCCCGATAACGTTCACCGTGTAGTTAACGTTTGTTCGTCTGTCTTTATGCTTCCGGAGTACGCGTATTTGCACCGTGTGTGGGCGCCGCATGTGTGCGCGTGTCTGTCGGTGGCTTCGGTATATTGGAAATGTGGTAAAGTGAAAAATGCCCGCAAACGCAATCCACAGCGTCACAGTTATCTCTGCCCAGCCGTTCTATTCGTTTTTTTTCCGTTTGTTTTTTCGTCTTTTTCCTTCTGTTTGAAGCGTCTCCTATTTTTCCTCCTCTATCTCTCGATGTCTCGAGCAGCGTGGAAAAACCAGTGAAAAATGCTCAAAACTTAATTGAATGTAGGGGATTCCGCAGCACGGAACGAGGATCGTATATAACCATCGTTTGGGCGTGCATCCGTGAGGGATCATAGCTCCAACCAGCCGAACGACTCGTTGGTATTTCCGAAATTAAACAGCAAAGGTGTACATACCTGTATGTAGGTATCCTCGTGTACGAGGCATTTCGTTCGAGCACTGTTCAGCCCTTGACCTACCCTCGTTCTGTTATCACCCGCGGCCCGCGCCATCGTTCACTTCGCCGATTAAGGGGTATCCCTCTCTGGAAGCCCAATTTCAAGGGTCAGAATGATGTATTTTTTTCTCCTAACACATTGGTTGGAATAAATTAATTTTTTACCAGCATGTTAGGAATTTTTTAAAATTCATTCGTTGACGGAAAGCGCCGTTGGTGCGGTCAGCGTCAGACGTGTTGTTCGTTGACATGGCTTGTGGTGCCAAGGTTCCCGGGCAGTCGGTTGATCTGAAACATGAAAACGCAACGGATTCTTGAAGCATAATATACAAAGGAGTTCGCCTCGTAGGGGTTTTTCATCTGATTGGACCATTGCTTTTTCATGCAACTAAAATCGTCGAAAATTGCGAGCGAAAAACAAATGTTAAATTAAAACGGTCGCAATTTCGTCAAAAATGAAAATTTCAAAAAAATCCTACGAGGCGAACTCCTTTGTATATTATATTTCAAGAATCCGTTGCGGTTTCATGTTTCAGATGAACCGACTGCCCGGAATCCTTGGCACCACAAGCCATGTCAACGAACAACACGTCTGACTCTGACCACAACAACGGCGCTTCCAGTCGACGAATTTATTTTTAAGAATTCCTAAACATACCTCAATGTACATATTTTCCAATTAAAAAGAACCGGGATCAAATCGAAACATTAGTTTTCGAGATAAAAATTCCCGAAGTATACTTGCTTACTATTTCAAATATTTAAAGTTACGAAAATGGCAAGCTGTAAAAAAGAACGTTCAATTTTCGACCAGAGGAAACAACTTTCATTATTCGTTATTAACAAATGGATAAACGCATAAAAAAAACATCTCGTCACACCATAGAAAATATTATCAACTCTATCCGAATTTGAAGTGAATCGGACACAAAGATTTTGAGACACTACTCACACCGTTTCCTAAATCAAAGTTGCGAAAAACGAAAAAACGGTAGATCGCAGGAGGCGATCCGTCCCTTCACAAAAATAGTCATAAGTCGGCCAATTTTCGGAATATTCACAAACTCTTAGTTGCGAAATAAAGTTAGAGCCCTAGACTACAAAGATCGGCAATCACATAATTTCCATTTCGACATATCCAGGTTATGCAAGTCCCTTAAGACTTGTAAAACATCCCAGTTTGATTCTGTATTACTAAAGGTATTGTTTAGAACTGAATAATTGATGTTTTTAATTAAATTGGAAACTTGTGTCGCATTCCTTTTTGGGATACACTAATTGGACGGGAAATAGTTGAGGGGACGACCGTGCAGTTACACAACGCCAAAACCAAGTCGAGGTGGAATGCCACGTGCGGATTCTCGCTCCCTCCGACCACACTCGGGTGGTCGACAGAGTCACGTGTATTCGTATCTCGCTGGAAAAAAGAAAGCATTTTTCAATCTCAATCGTAAACCAGTAAAAAAAATAATAATAATAATAATAACAACAACAGCAACAACAATAAGAGTAATAGAACTAGTACTAATAATCAGTATTATCATAGTCATGTGAATGGTAGATGTAAGTAGAGAAAGGTTATACAAACAGTAGTAATGATGAAAACAACAACAATAATAACTACTAAAGTAATACAAAATAATAATAGGAGTAGCAATAGTTGCGATGTACCAGGTGGGGCAACAACTATTAGCAGTAGAGATATTTTCCAACCGATCACACTCAGAAAAAAACTTTTCATACAAAAGTTGCATAATTCGAAGGTGGTCATTAGGTGGTGGCTACGAAGTTCATCAAGATGAAGACACTTCGGAGATTTAAATGTTACCTCTGAATGTTTTAAAGTCACACCACTATTTTTTGGTCAGATTTTTATCAAGGAACTAAAATTAAGTTAAGGGCAGATATACACCTAGGAGCCGGAAAAAGGTCATTTTTGTGAATTTTTTCGAGGAAAACTATTTGAAATTTCGGATTGGGCTTTTAATTATCTAAAAGTATATACATTCATAAATATGTTGAATTTTCTTTATTTAAAAATATCAAAAATATACATGGATATGATCCTTGGGGCGTCGTAAAAAAATCGGTGCCTAAAATTTCTCGAAAACTAATGAACCGATTGCCTTGAGGTTTTTTGCGGTTATTCTATACACCATTATCTAGTACTATTCATAGGATTTTTTTTCCGTTACTTAGTTTTTGTTTTATAGGCAAAATAATAAGTAATTTCCGGCCCAAAAATCACTATTTATGTTCAAACGTCTGCCATTTTGTCATAAATCGATATTTTAAAAATCGGATATGACAAGTACTCGATAATGGTGTATATACTAACCACAAAAAATCTCAAGGCAATGTCGTTCATTGGTTTTCCAGAAATTTTGGGTACCGATTTTTTTACGACGCTCCAAGGATCATACAATATCCTTGTATATTTTCGATATTTCTAAATAAAGAAAATTAAACATATTTTTGAATGTATATACTTTTACATAATTAAAACCCTAATCCGAAATTTCAAATAGGTTTCCTTGAAAAAATTCACAAAAATGACTTTTTTCCGGCTCCTAGGTGTATATCTGCCCTTAACACGCCAAATTTCAAGGTGATCGATCAAGATTTAGTATAAGAAGCCGATAAAAAAGCAATTTCAATGTTTTCAGCCTAGAATCGATGTAAAAAAACGGTGCAAACACCTACTCCTATGAAAGATGCTCAAAGTGGGGGCCATCAATTTGAGCATCTTTCAAACGAGTATTTGCATTCATTAATTGCATTGTCTTGTTATTTACGTCAGTCTGTATGAACAAACACCCTTTAATTCAGGTTTCAATAGTTTTAAGGCCTTACGCCACTCTAGAGGCCGAAAAATAGGCTTTTTGGGGATTTTTTTCAGAAAAACTACAAAATAAATCGAGATTACAAAAAAGGCTGTTTATCATACATATCAGTGCCTGTATACAATAATTTTTTTGAATCGATTAATTTCAAAATGGCGGCTGTGCAGCGTTATTGCGATGACGTTTCCGCTTTTCCAGGGTCCACGACCGGACAAACAGCTCCTATAATTTTTCAATCATAATGAACAAATGAATTTTTTCGATTATATATAATAACTGCTATAGAAGTACGTAGGATTTTTTGATATATTGATTTTTGGCCAAATGGCGCACTTCTAAAGTGGAAAGTGGAAAATTTGCCTAAAAAATCGTCAGATAATTGTTAATAACAAATGAACTATGCAATATAAAAAAAATCCTACGTACTTCCATAGACAATGTATTTTTCAAGGTATATTCAACATTTCAAGTGAATCGATTGAAAATTGTCTGAGTTATATTCCCGGCCAACGTTAAACGGCGACGTCATCGCAAAAACGCTGCACAGCCGCCATTTCCAAATTAATCGCTTCAAAAAAATTATTGTATACAGTCACTGGTATGTATGAAAAACACGTTTTTTTGTAATCTCGATTTATTTTGTGGTTTTTCTGAAAAAAAAATCCCCAAAAGGCCTATTTTTTTCGGCCTCTAGAGTGACCTAAGGCCTTAATACTAAGGCAAATCCAGGTCAATCGTATGGCTTTGTTAACATTGTTCACGACTAAAAAAACTTATCAAATTTCGATCGGTCGATTAGATAATACTTCAATGCGGATCCTATTGCAAGCGTGCATTGAACGCAGTGGCCATCACTTTGAGCACCTTTTTAGAAGTCGATCGATTATGGACTACAAAAATTAAAATTTCTTTTTAATCGATTTTATAAACAAAATCTTTATCGATTATCTTGAAATTTCGAGTGTAAACTTATTTTCACTTCCGTGATGAAATTCTGAAAAAAGATAGTGGACCTATTTGAAAAAATGTAGTCGGTGATGACATTTAAGAATACAAAATATAAGGGTTTGTAACGAGAAAATAATAAATGCGAAAAAAAAAAGAAAAAAAAACATATGTCCGCGTAATTATTATTGGCATTATTATATTCATCGTCGTAACTATTGTTATTGCTCGTATGATTTTGTATAATTATTAGTATTTTTTTAATAGCTTTCTCGTTATTGTGCTCTAAGATTTTTTGACAGCCGAATCGACTATAGTTTCGTCGATCAATAAATAACACGCGCGTCGGATTCTCACGTGCCATTAATAGTGACTGTACAACCCTGAATTATCCACAATATTTCCTGTAGCTATTGTATAAATAAGCGATAAAAAATAGTAAGATATTGCCGAATATAATGCGAACGGCAATAAATAAGTATTCGCAAAATACGAGTGTCCCCGGGTCATAAAAGTCTCACAAATAGTAGCTTCGACGGCGAATCTCATCTCGAAATATCGGTGGATAGAAGTAACGTCGAGTCACGCCGCGAGGCGGACGCGCAAGCGTACACGGACACGTGTAGTTGAAATCAATATTTTTTAAGGGATCATCACAGTGTAAAATTTGCAAAAAATCGATGTTTTTGTTTGCATTATCCGATAGTGTAGACGGTTATAAGCATGGACCTGACATCGGCGATTGATCCTAAGTGGATGATTTATATAAAAATTCCGCACTCGCAGCTTTAAACGCGTTTTTCTCGAAATGTCGTTTTTAAAACGGTGTACACTCTCAAAGGAAAATTTTTCGAGCCATCCGTTTCAAATTTTGACACGACATTCTTCACGCCATTCTTTATCTTGCTATCGAAGTTTTTTTGTTAACCTAAATATCTTTTTAACGAAAAACTGTCGAAAAGATCAGCTAAACTCGATACTTTTTTGCAAACGCCGCTATTTTGTCATTTTTTTATTTTAAAAACCTTCATAGCACGTGACGGCTTTTATACTGATTAATAATCTTCTTACAGTTTTTGTTTCGGATAATATGTACGGCCACAACCGTGCACACCGTGACGGCATCTGTTTTTCGAAAACATTTTCGACCGTTAAAAAAAACGTAAAAAAAATAAAAATATAAAACGAAAAAAATTATCTTCCGTTCTTCACGAGTGCTTCGATTTTACAGTAAAAAATCACTATTGTGGTTACATAATTAACCATCGAAAAAAAATTGCGAAAATCAGCTACTTTTCGACCCGTTCCACTGTGATGATCCTTTAAGGACAATAATTATTGGAAATTCGGCGGAGCTGCGTATCGGAGCAGCGGGTGTCTTCTGTCAGCGGAACGTCTTCGATATTCTTCACCGCGATTTGCCGACCCGTAGCCATCATTCGTAGCGGTCACCGAAGAATATTCGAAAAAGCCAACTTCTTCCGTTGCGCAATTTTTGCGACCGTTCATGACAAGGCACTACGGAAAAATGTGGCTCCATATGTGAATATTAGTTTTCGCAGTTTTTCACAATTTTCCTCGATACGAGCATGTCCCTGCTCGCGACTGCACATCTGAAAGAAAATTTATGGTGGCCAATTTTTGTCCTTTTTCCCTTAATATTCCTACTGTTCGGATTCTTGCAACGGGCCGGCATACATTCCGCTTTTTTTTATTACGCGAGAGGGACTCTCATTGCCAGCTCATAATTCGTGCCCTTCGAATTCATCGAGGATCTCGAAGAGGTGCGCTGTGAAAACACCATCGGGACGAATGAACGCGCTCGCGCGCCTTTGATGCGGATAGGGCGTGATTGACGTTTGACCGCGGGCGAATACGAGCTGTCACAAACCGTATTGTGATATATAGCCGCGTATATACATAGACACGCGAAACGCGATATCTCCAGCTGGACAGGTCATCCTCGACTATTGCTTTAACGTCAATGATCCAATATTTATGTCCAGAAATATATGTTTAACTGTGTGTCCTTTTAGAAAACTTGAAAGGTCAAAAAAACAATGCCACGTAATATAAGAATCTGTTTTACCTTATGAAAATTTTTCTTATGAATTGTTTTATCTTGTGAAAAATTTGGTTTACTTTGAAAATAATTATTTAGGTGTAGGTCCGAAAAGCCCATACCTCTGATTGATTTGGAATTTCGTGTACCCATGTATTTTGACCCGTTGATCACGAATACCATAGTGAAAATACCCGCAAATTTGATTTTCAAGGTCAACACTCACGAAAACTGATTTTTAACAGTTTTTCTGGTTTATTTTAGTAAATATTCATTTTACAGAAAAATGGTTCCTATTAAAGTTATAGCCAATGAAAATATTGATATTTTATGTTTCATACAGTTTTTATCTAAAACCATTTCGTTTCGAGAAAAATGGGATAATGGTCCAATAAGTAAAAGTTGCTGAGCTCCATTAGTTTCGATATTATATACTTACGCACTTTGCCGCGAGAAGGTTGGAGTTTGGTCTTTAAAGTGCATGTTTTTTTTTGCTTTTTTGTTTTTTATTTTATCTTTTATTTTAGTTTCTTTTTGTATTATATATTTATTGTTTTTGCATTTTTTTTATTCAGTCAATTTTAAAGTGATGTTTTTTCTTGCTTTTTTTCTTTTAATTAATTTTTTTTGCTTTATTTTAGTTTTTTTTGTATTATATATTATTTTTTCATTTATTGCTTGGGCTTTCTATTTAATTTTGTTTTTTTAAACTTTGGGTTGTTTCGGCTTTTTTGTTTCGATTTGTGTTTGCATTTTTTTGTTGGATTTGTTTCAGTGTGGATTTGGTTTTTTTCTGTGGGTTTGTGTGGGCTAATGAACATTATCGATATTCTTGCTGTTACCGATCCGTTACTATAGATAACTAGATAATATCGAACCTTATGAAGCCAAGCAATTTGCACTTATTGGACGATTATCCCATTTTTCTCGAAATAGAATGGCTTTAGACAAAAATTATGTGAAAGATAGAAGATCAATATTTTTATAGGCTACAACTTTTGTAGGAAACATTTTTCTCTAAAATTAATATTTACTTAAATAAAGCAGAAAAACTGTTAAAAAATCAGTTTTCGTGAGTCTTGACCTTGGAAATCAAATTTGTGGGTATTTTCCATATGATATTCGTGATCAGCGAGTCAAATTACATAGGTACGCGAAATTCCAAATTAATCAGAGGTATGGGCTTTTCGAAACTTTATCCATGATTTTTAAGACATTCGACTTTGAGGACCATCCTCATAGTGGCGCATCGTCCCCGTACTAAGCCTCATAATACACATACATATAGGCTCGAATGTTTTCGGAATGACTTTTTTACAAATGTAAGCAGATTTCTACAAAAATTCAACGACTCTCTATATACTTCAATAAATAAATAAATAAATGTAAATATGTAAATATATATCTTCAGCTGGATCAGTCATCCTCCAGATGATCCAATATTTAGATACAAAATTATATGTGTTTTTATGTACCTCTTTGAAAACTTTTCAAAACTCAAATAAACAATGCCAAGGAACTAAAGAATCCTCCTTAAAACATTATTATTCGTTCTGCCTTGGAACATAAATGCAGTGTACTTTGAAGAAAAAAAATGATTTTTCGTTCAAATAAAAAAAAGGATTTAATTATATTTTTTGCATTAATCAAACGTACAAAAAAAGTTAATCACTTATAAAATGGCCAAGTACGATGTGGGTATTGCGCAAGGGTACTAGAGATTGTACGCAAAATTGTTGTATTTGTGTACAGGAAAGTATGTAAATACAAATATACAAGGATGATTTAGAAGACATTCGACTTTGAGGACCATCCTCATAGTGGCGTGTCGTCTCCATACCGAACCTCATACTACACATACTTATAGCCACCAATGTTATCGGAATCACTTTTGGATAAATGTAAGCATATTTATACAAAGGTTATTTCGAGGACACTCCCAAGATCAATGGATCGCTAAAACACATACAACGACTCTCTCTCTATATATATATATATATATATATATATAAATGAATAAATGAATGGAAAAATACGTAAATAAATAAATAAATATATGCATGTACATATATGACATCGGTCCATAACGTGGATAGTCACGAATCCGAGAGTAGCCCGCGCATATACGTATATCCGCATAATAATCTTATATGGATTTACCTCGACTAGTCAAGTTATTTCCTTTCGGACTCGTGACCTGATGCAAGGATGAGATACAAAGAGTCATGATAATTCATCCGCGGAACGACCGCCCGCGGACGTTTATCTTTCACGTACGATAGGGTAAAAGGCTCTCCTATCGTGCTTATCACTCTCTTCTCTCTTTACTGAAGAGCCACTCCGCACTCTATCTCAATGAGTAAAAGGAGAACGGTGGCGAGAGAGAGAGAGGGGGGGGGGAGAAATTGCGAAGGGGAGACTCTTGATGATCGTTTTGAGCTGTAGGATCGGCATTTCCTCGTTTCCTCTCTTGTTTTACTGCCTGCTACTACTGCAGTATGCATTCTCATCGTCATTTTCATATTGCGATGCTTCGTGCAAAACCGTCTGGGGCCGGGCTTGAACTATCTCAAAATTTGTAATGTCGGTATGCATCTTTGCATAGGTATAGATTATTGTACATTATTATTATAAATTTCATTCTCTATAGATTATTATACATTATTATAACAAATTACATTATTATATAGACTATTTTACATTGTTTTAACAAATAATAATATTATATTGATTACATTGACATTATTATACATCATTATTATTCTTTTTCATCATTTTTATTCATACTATTATATATATATATATTATACTTTTTGTTAATTGCTAACCATGCATTATTGTATTCATATCGATTTTTCATGAAAATTATTCAAACACTTTACATTTCGAAAGAAGTATAAGCTTTCGGAAAAGAGTCTGTTCGCGCCGTAAGTTCTTCGAAACTTTGAACACCCCACTTAAACATTCACTCTCATCTACTGTCATTACAACTAATTGCACTGACACCTTTACCAACACGTGGACCATACAAGATATGTCAGGATTGAATTTACAGAAAAATGTTGAAGGGATTTGCTTTACAGGGAATTTGTGTTTTCAAAAAACGGCGTGTTTACGGCACAGCGTTAGTTAGCAGTTCTCCATGCCATACAGTTTTAATTCAATTTTGGAAAAACCCGTACAAATTAGAAACGTGGATAATGGTTCCTCATCTTTTGATTTCGCATCGAAAAGCTAAGCTATTTTGCAAAACTGGCTTGGTTCATGAAGGGAAATTTGTGAGCGAAATATTCATCGTTTTTCTCGTTTTCGAAATAAGTCTGCGTTTCCGATATAGGAAAAAAGAAGCGATATCTGCACAAAATTCAGCACGATTGTGTACAAAACACACACACACACACAAATGTTGTCCGTAGGGATGTGTCTATCGACCGGATATTGCGATGCGTCGCCGGTATCCTATTACGCGTGGTGCCCTTCCTACCATTATCAACGCCCAACTGTCCATCAGCCACGAAGACAAAAGGTATACACTTCTCACCGCGATCACGTGACCTTTCACGTTTTCACCATCTACCGATATTAGTTCGATCGGCCCAAAGGTGTTACATCAAATTTTGTACAATTAATTTGTGGATAAATGACAGGGCAAGATAAGATATTCGTCGAGTAAGTGTGGTATTTATGCAATATATACACTTATTGTCACACTCTTCAGACGTTTAACGATCTGACTCATATTTTTAGTGGTCGAGGGTCGGATAGAAATACTTGAATCGTGCCACCGCATGATGACCATTTTGGTCGTCTTAATAAAACGCGTGTTTCCTGAAGGAATTCGAATGTTTCACTCCTACCGACAGTATCTACGATATTGTGTGGTCCGTAAACGAATTTTCGTAATGGACAGCGGAGACGAATAAAGGCATGTCTATGTCTCCTGAATGAGGAGAGAGAGAGAGAGAGAGAGAGAGAGAGAGAGCGCTGTGACATAGGAAATATAGGGGTTAAGTTGGCGCCCGGAACTGGAGCGTTTAGTAGGTCGGTGACACAGGGTGGTGCCTTTTTAAAAGCAGCACCACAGCAGCAGCGGTATAGTTACGAGGGCAAAACAGGCGAGCTAAAAGCAAGACATGCGGGACGCGCAAATATCGATCGCTGGCAAACAGAAAGGCGTAATACACGAGAGCTTGGCATGTCGCCTCCGAGTGACTTGCGTCCGTGGTTGGAGGCACTCGTGCCTAGGGTATATAAGGCAGATACAACAATTGGGGTGAGTGCTCGACGGGGGTGGATGGCAAAAGAGAAAGAAAGAGGCAGAATGGAGAAATGAAAGACGAAAAAGGTGGTAACGCTAAACTATGTGCGTTGTACTCGTCAGCAAGAGGGGCCTTTCGAGTCTGCATGGCGAAACCACTAACGGAATCTTTATTAGTGTCAAGGGGGACCCCTTGAAAAATCTCACGTCCGCTCTCTGTCGCGCTCTTCCTATTGCGCTTACCCTGGCGATATCAGGACACTTCATCCAAACGTTTCTCTCACTCGTTGTCACAGGCATTTCGGTTGCACGAGACGCAGCAGCTTGATAGGGGCCATCGAAGTAAACAAGCGAAGAAAAAACTTTAGACATATCGTGCTACTATTTCTTCCAGACTCGATCTTGATCCGAAAGCGTGCGAGTCTGAGTCGAAATACGTAGACATTGGATATTTGACCCTGACAGGCACGGCTTTTTCGTTGAATCGGGACATTTATAATATGCTTGCAACGAGAATGCCTGGTGCTTTGTCACTTTCTTTCAGTGCAGGTTCCGAGCCTGAATTACACAAGGAAAAATTCATTCGGTTTCGCCTACAACTGATTACCCAGTCCAATTCCATCAAGCCCTCAATCACCCAATTCTAGTTCCCATTTGTAGTTTGACTTCAGATGCTTATTGGGTAACTGAATTATCCAACTGGCAGCTTCATTCGACTACTTTTAGCAACAGCATCTCATGTTCTTGCATCGCTGATCCCAAAAACAATCCACCAAACCCCTCCAGGCCTGGTACATTCCGGAACTGAAGATCATGATTTGCTGCATAGTTTGGCGCAGCCTTGATTAAGAACGAATCATAGATTGGCATCGTACCTGGTGGATGACTCGCGAAAAGACCCACACTGACCACAGTCATTGTTGGGCTGCCTAACCACCGAAATCTTCCTGGAAGGGCGACTGGAAGATGGCTCGAGATAAGAGACCAACTGGGAAGGGGCCCCACCAGGAGTAATGACACGGTGCGTGTACTTTGAGCGCACACGCGTGGGACACTCTCAGGATGAGTAAACGAGGGACTTCCCGCAGTTTCGTCCGTGCCCACGGCCAAATGACAGCTGCTGGGGCCCCATGGCGGTAACCAAACGGCGACCATAGATTGGACGCAGCGACCACCAGTTCATCACCGTGCGCTACATGAGGGTAGAAGTAATAAGACTTATCCTAGAAATTGAACCCGTCTTCCCTAACTATACGATCGTACAATGATTCGGACAGTAGCTTACGTAGATATATCACAATATGTTTTTTAATATATGGGTGTCCAACTGGTTGAGGCCATACGTATATATTCATGAGCTACAAAATAAGCCCAGGATAGTGCACCGTGAAATCCTCTGACCCATCAAGAGCCTCGCGCTGCAGGTTAATAATTGCCTGGCATTGTGCCTCGCGAGATATCGCAATAATCTGGGCGAGGGAAGAGAATACACCGGAGCCAAAGGCGAGTGGACATGAGGACACGGGGCCAAAGGCTGCAGTACTATCCGCAGAAAACTTGGTACACGTATTTTAAGAACGTTTTAAACCTGTTACATCTACGCAACGTTGGTTGCCAGCGCATCCGGTTGTTTTTAGGACGGTCCTTAAAATGTTTTGCAACGAATCCTTGATTTTAAAGTCTGCACAGCCCGTGAAGTGACTTCCATAGAAATATACTCACTTTCATCTACGAGTGATTTTGAAGTCATTGGGACTTACGCGATGTTGATGAGACAATGGGCTACTACGAGGACCGGCCTCGAACCCAAATGGCTTGAAAAGACTTTTGGCCATATGTATGTATATACACGCAGTGTAGTACCCTTTCTGTATGGTGTTCCCTTTCTCTATATCGTATATTCTTTGGTTTTCTACGTGTTCTCACCTTTCTCTAATCTCTTTCTTCGTTCTTTTCCATTTTCTTTTTTTATGCGACTTTATTCTGCGCCGTCGGGTTGAGCTTATTCGGATTACTCCGTACTGTCCGTGAGATCGCACAATAACATGCTCCATGAAATTTGTCGTTTTTTTTACATCTTCCCTCGAGGGAGAGATGGAGTCTACATCGTCGTATATAAATATAGTTACTATGTGTAATTTCGGCATGCGTATCTTTATATATATATATAAAGAAATAATCTGCTTTGTCATTGATTGATCGTTCTTTGATTCGTAGAAAGAATCATGTCGATATACCCCAACGTACCGGTATCATCGCGGTCGATCTCATATCGCTCACGAGGATTCAGCTCTGGAATGTCGAGGACTTTTCTGACTCGAATAAACCACGCCGGCACCGATATCAAGATTGGGCAATTTTTTGTACGATTTTATGCTTGAAATTGATCATATCCGATTGGTTTGACATGGGAAATAGTGTATAGTGAAAAATTTGGCTTCGCCGAACGTTTTGTATCATCGGGGCCCGATAAATTTTAGTGAAATGTCAGGGAAAAGCCAAACCACGAGGCTGCTTCATCCACCACTGCGGTATATATCAGTTATCCATGAAGGGGCTTGTCATGACTCGCTGCCGCGAGAATCTTATGATTTGGGTGTGCATACTGTACAGCGGTGCAGTACTCGATTGCTGGTGATGCTTTTCCGTCTCTACATATTCATCGCTATATACGTACATGCACATGTGAGCACAGTTGACTTTGGAGCTACTCGACTTCGGGAAACGTCGTCATAGGCTGTTGTTCTCACACTCGGCTTTGTGCAAACCCAAAGGGGCCGAAAATCCGTTTCGGCGTTATCTCAAGGACAGTCATGTCCCCAAAGTCAACAATTCGCTACAACGAAATCTCGTTGAGCATCCTCGCAAGAGCCAGATGTGCTGATAGCCAACATTACATACATGTGACAGCGTCAAAATGTTCTTTTCCCGCATATATATATATCTTCATAGAACCAGCAATGCTTGCTGGTGAGGTTGGAATCACTAAGAGCCCACCGCTGTACATTCTACCGCACGAAATTAAAATCAATTTGTGCGCCGTGTACCCGGTAATACAGCGGAAATCTGTCATGTCGCACGTCAGATTAGACGAGTGCTCTATTCTCTCTCTTTCCCTATCTGTATACATAGACACACACGCGCGCACTTGTGTGTCTTTAGGAACGGGCTATGTGTATGTACGCGGGTTAGGTGCACTGTGGGGCTTAGACCTGTCCCGGTCTAAGACACGAGCCAGTGAGATTTAGACAACGCTCTCAAACTCGATGATCCAACGACGAGGCGGGAGACTAACAGACACTCGGGCATTAAACCGTTGAGAGCCAACAGGACTCGTAGAGGATCGAGAAGTCAAGAGAGGAGTATAGCGGATGTGGATTTGGCGTTGAAATACGGCAGATAGATAACACAGTATTTTCTTGTATACTATCTTTTGCATTCCCTAATCGTCCCAGTAAATAAATGTATTCGAAGGGATGAGGGAGACCAACTGCCTGGAGCCTGGAACAGAAGATGAATTTTCGACAATCGTTTATGGATACCCAGTGGATAGAATAAAAATTTCGTTTAGTGGGTTTATTGTACATATCTTTAAGGATCTTTGCACATTTTTTCACAAGATTTTGTAACAAAACGGCGGCTTTGAGGGTGAACGAAGCGAGTTATCTTTAGTTGACAGTGCCACGCGGCCAGCAATAGTACTACACCAAGTTTTTACCTGCGGCGAAAATTCAAAATAATTTGAGGTCTAGATAAGATTTGCCTTCGCATTATGCATGGAAATTGAAAAATATGGATTGTGGATGAAATGATACATATTTGAAAAAGTAAATTGCTTTTTGGTGATAATAAATGACTGATACTATTTCTTTCGCAAAAAGTTCCAGGACGTGGTGCATGTTTGAAAAAAAATGTTTTTGATAACAAAAAAATCGCTGATACTATTTCTTTCTCATGAAGTTTTCAACATATAAGAAAGTCCCTTCGTACTGCGAAGTAAAATGATATCAGGTTTAAAAAATGTCAAATTAATCAGTAAAGAATTGTCGATGTAATGTTGCTGGCCGCAGGACACTATCAGAAAAAGTTAACTCGCTTCATCCAGCTTCAGCGCCGCCATATTGCTACCAAATCTTGTGAAAAAAATTGTAATGATACTTGAAGACAGGTAAAATGAAGGCCACCAAACGAAATGTCCATTCTATCAACTGTGTAGCCATAAAAAATGTCGTAATTCACTTTTGTTCCGGCCTCTAATCTGGTGGTCCCCCTCGATGAAAATAGGATAAAATTCTGCAATGTTTCGATTCTGTTTATTCGATGCTTCCAATGTTCACAATTTACCCCTCAACTCGTCACTCCACTGGTTCCAAATCCTCAGGAAACGTCCGGGGTGTTGACCACAGCCATTGCATTATCGTATCGAATTTAGGGTACAGGAAAACTGCAAAAATTGGGTCGGGCACCAACCGTGCATCTTCCGTTTTGATTTCGATATATATTTTCTCTCGAGTCGACCTTGGTCCATAAAAATTGCACATCAATGTTCAGTGATGTTCACAAAATGTTCAGTATCATTGTAGATCGGATAAAATAAACTGTTGCCACAATTGTCATGTGCGTCCAATTAGGATTGATTTTTATTTTTCGTTCATGCCGTATCAAATGTTTCTTTCATGTTCGAGATGTCGTTCAAGGAGGGAGACGAATTGCAAGGCGACGAGCCATCACGGAAAGTCGTTCCCACTAATAGGAAAGGTTTATATTCGAGTACGCGTACATACACATATATCGGTGTATGTGTGTGCGCGTGTGCGTGCGCGCGCGCGCGTGTGTGTGTGTGTGGGTGTGGGTGTGTGTGAATGTCAAAAGAAGAAAGCAATAAGAACGTGACTCTCCGCGGTGTGTCTGTCGTTTCTCCGGTGCGGTGCGACGTCATGTAGGGACCTAATATCTCTCCCGCGAGCTCAGAAACCCCATCCTCCCTCAAATATGTCGCTAGTCACCGAACGAGATCGGGCTCCGAACGTCCCACGAGAATTCCATCGGGAGCTCGAGAAATCTACGTATATATATGTAGACGGCCTTTGTCAGCCATTCACGTGAAATATACGAGTGTTTTCTGTGCTCCGTGTGTATTGCATATACCCAGGGTATAGTCTAGAGTCAAGGAGACAGTTAGATAATTGAAGAATTTAATGAGGCTCATAATTTCGTCCGAACAAGTTGAATGCCCGTGCACAGGTGCCGTTGTACCTAACGAAGCGACTCTATATTTCGGGAACAATATTCTCGCTCGTCCGCTGATTGGAAATGATTCACAAGCGTTGCACGCAAATATCGTTTTCCATTCTCGTCCTTGGACTGTTACTAGTGTTGGGAAGGTTTTTCCTTTTTTTTTTTAGCTACCGATCAAAAAAAGAGTCTTATATTTTGGACTGACAGTGACCGGCGAGCTCTCGTGTCAATTTGCGTTGGACCAATACTTGGATGACGATCGTAAAAGCTCAAAAAGGTCATCCAGAAAATTGTGGAAATGTAAATAACGAATTGTATTTACTTTATATTACATATACGCTATTTTTCATAAATGTAAAATACAACTATGATCTATAAATAATAAAGTATAATATATAATATCTAAAATATAAAATAGTATCACTGTTGCAGATGTGGGAGAAAAGAATATCAGCCAGAAGAGGAAATGTCAATATCCGGAATTAAGTACCCGTGAATTTGACCATTCGAGAAAGTCTTCGGAAAGATTATTTGTGCTCGAAGTTATGTTCTACGGAGCATAAGGATGCATCTAAATATACCGCAGGCTACGAATATCACGAGTGGTGCATTTGCCTCCTTGTTTACAGCCTCTTTCTCTTTTCATTATTTTCTATCAAGTGGTAAAAATAACCTTTCGCTTTTTTCAGCCGTCGTGTTTCTTTTTTAATGCGCTTCCTCGCTTCTCGGAAGAGTACGGTGCCGGCACTTTTTCATTCTGATTAGCAAATGAGAACGAAGTGCAGAATGCCTCCTACGGCTGAAAGGTTCCTTCTCCCGGGCGGTAATATGCCGATTTATATTCAGACTGGTGGCTAATAGCCGCGGAAATTAGCAGGTGGGTGTAGACAGACCTGATCTTCTCGTGATCGGATTCTCGAGCGCTTCAGCTCGGCGTCTTTAGACCCATTTGCCTATATTTGCACATGGATATATATATATATATACATAAGTGTGTGTGTGTGTGTGTGTGTGTGCACGCACACATACACACACACACATATCGAGACAGGACGTTTCGGACCAGTTATATCTGTGTAATATGGACTATCAGCACCCGTACAGAAATTTTTGGGGAGTCCACAGATCCTACCACATCCCTATATGGATATGATGGGGACCCTGACGTATGGAATCGACCTTGGAATCCACGTGGATTCCGCGGCTACTTCCCGATTGACGTCATTTGAGAATTTTTTATTTGAAATTCTCAACCGTAATTTGTTGGATCTCCCAAAAAACAGCTTTTCGTAATCTCGTGAAAACATTTGTTGGGGAGTCTCAAGATGCACTTACATCTCTACAGGGGTTCATTAGGGACACTGTTTGAGAATTCTTACCATGTGCGAATCGAAAGTATGTGAAAAGTCACGAGAAAAAACTCGACGTGTTAAAACATAACTTGCACGTTTCGTGAGCGTGTACGTGTGTGGTCATATTATGTCAAAGTGCACCAAACGATGATGACAGTCGATTTTCAGTTATGTGATTCGAATCGATTTTTAAGATATACTTTTTTGAACGGTTTGTACTTTTTTAAGATAAGATTTATACTTCATAAGATCCACTCACTTTATATGGCTATATATTTTACTTAGGAAATTGAACGTCCAGAATGCGATGAGATCTATCAAGAATCGTATCGTATTCTGTTCGATGTGGAAATGCTTTAGGATTAGATTTTTTTCGTATATTGTATTCGGATGGGGAATCCTCATTAGAATCCAATATGACGTCTCAGTATAGGGATGCAATGCGATCACTCATTAGGCCCCTATCCAGAAGTGGGGACAACTATGGGAATCCTATTAGATTCCTAAGATAATTTCTGCACGGGCTCTAGCGGTTTTGAGGCCGGTCTTTATTATTTTTCAAAAGGGGTCGTCGATTTTGAGTATTTCATATGTATATGCATATATTTATCTAAAGGTTGAGTTTAAGATAATCGGATTGACATAGTACCCACCCAGTAGACATCCCATTCTTAGTATTGGGATAACTGGCTACTATCAGGGCAGTCTTCGAAGTCGAATATTTCCAGAATCACCTTCTTCATGTATGTATAGACACAGACAAGAACAATGTGTGGTCAAGTATTGGATATTTTTTTTTCTTCACCTACAATACCGAAACTATCAAGCAAACTCACGTGCAAAATTCCCTGATGCATCCGAAGGATAGCGTCCTTTCAAATATCCACATACCACGTATAGAATAATGCAAAAGAGGATGACTAAACTTGTCGTTTCATCAGAATGAATATTAGCATTCCGTATTTCCAGTCACGCTTCACATGTAAGTCTGCTCCCACATCGTCACTATAATCATGCCGACCAACCAATCGCATAAAATCATTGGCAACGGTGCTACGAAAACCACATTAAAAATGTACGTCATCACAATACACTTTTTCTGGCTTCATTCGATAAAGTATGGATTCCTCTATTCATAGCTTCAAACATCGACGAGGGAGATTTTTTCATCCGTTCTTTTTTTTTCGTTCTCACTTCCTCGCTCAGAAATTCTACCCCGGTGGGCCATCCTGTGTCCTATATCGAGGCGAGTCCGTGAGAGTTCTGTGATTTTTTTAAATCTCGAATAATCCGCAGGTTCCGGAACGCGGTTCGAATATTCCGAGAGGACCCATTGCCAATGCTCTAATTCCGATGATTGAATATAGGATTTATCGCATATATCTGTATACCGGGATTTTCACGATGACGAGTGTTGGGACAGTGAGCTACTATGAGAACGGTTCTCGAAGTCGAATGTCATCGAAATCTCCCTTGTCCATACGTCCATATGGATGTGTGTCCTGTATACGTCTCATGGTTTATTACGCTTTTTTTTCATCGCGTGTTTCAAATCTCTTTTCATTCCTGGTCTTTCCGATTTCCAAGGCTGATTATGTGGCTCGAGCATACTTGCGCGAGCTTCACACCTGAACTCTCGAGGAGCGACAGCCGGAAGGGACCTTTTCTTTATATCCTGCAGTGGCTTAGATCCTCTTATTTTCTCCTTTTTTCCTTCTTTTTCTGTCTCGCTCTTGCTTTCGTCGCAGGAGCAGCAGCAGCAACAACACACACGCGCGCAGGGTCCTCCTCTCGCTCTCGCTCGGCGTTATATTTCACTCTCTGGTCGTGGATAAAACGTGTGTGGAGTTCGGTGGGAAATGTCGGAAAGAAGATAAATGAGTCAGGTGGATGAACGCGCCCTCTTCGTCTCTCTATCTCTCTCTTACTTTCTCTCACTTGCTCAGGATCTTTCTCTTTCTCTCTAACTACGGATCTGTCCCACTGTCCCTCTTCTTTGCTCCCCCTCCCCCCCTCCCTCTTGGTCTTTGTCTATCTATGTATCTGCAACGCCTCGGTTTTGCCTCCGCCACAACGGATTATTGTAGGACAGCGTGCGACGCAAACTGACTTTTCACTCGTATATCATTGTCTTTTGTATTTCTTTTTATCTTTTCCTTCTTCTTCGTTTTTTTAAATTCCGGCTAAAAGTGCGGGCGAGGTAGAAAATGAAGAAGTCACGTCGCCGCGAGCTATCGGGATTTTTTTCGAGGGCACTTTTTGGTCCTTCCGGATGCGCGACGTGAACGTGGGAAATTTTGCCACGATGGGAAAGCTCTCGATCGGAAATTCTTGCCGAATGCTCCGAAAGCCACGATATCAACGGTTTTATCCGTTGTGTGTATAGTGAAAGTACACGTACCACGTGAAAATACAGGAATAACGTTTGCGTCCAGCTTCCCCCATGAACATTGGAGATTACTCTTCGCTGGAAAAAACATATACAGATATCGAGTGCAGCCCTCGGGCTTCTTTAGGTTTCAACATTTATGTGTAAATGTATGTAGCCGAGTTCTCTATAGGTGAAAATCAATACTACAGATGTATATGTATGCATTATGTAATACGATACTTCGATATGGGCAGCGCGTTCTATAACACATCAGTGTTATGCGATACCCAAATCCAGCTCCAAACGTCGTCAACATTAGTCTGCAACGAGTTCTACTCTTCGAAGTGGATTTTTTGCATAAAGAATGCTCAAAACTCCAGATATCTTTTGATGATGGAACAGTAGTGGAGAGGTGGAGCACACAATTATCGGATGAGAGTTCTATGCCCGACAAAGTTGACTCGCTTTTCCAAGATGTTGAAAAAGGAACCTGGAACCCGCCATTTCTTTATAACTTCAAGAATCTTTGATAGTCGAATTGTTGTGCAGAGGCTCGGCTCTGAATTCACTCTGAAGAGTTCCAGTCTCAAAGGTGGATTTTTCGTATCAAAACGTTCCTGTATCGAGGGCCGTGGAAATTGACAACCCCAAGAATCATTGACATTCACAGAGTTGTGCCGAAACCAGCTATTGCGATACTATCGGGTTGATGCAGGAAATGTTGGCCTTTCGTCAAATCATGGCAGCCATGAACCAACGGGATCGCTGACTTGCCCGTTTTACCAATCAATGGGCAAGCGGTCTCACGCGCACGTCCATTATGTTCCTCTGATGATCGTTTTGTCTCTCGAAAACGGAACACATGTACGGAAATCAAACGCTGACTTATCGGTTGAGAGTTCTATGCTCGTAGTAGTGGATTTTCCAAAATGTTCCTGGAACCCGCTATTCCTTTATAACTTTAAGAATCTTTGATAGTCGCACGGTTATGCAGATGCCAGACTGTGTAGAGTTCCACAATATATTCCCGAATAGGATACCGTGGTAATTGATAAGCCCAAGAAACTTTGACAATCAAAGAGCTATTCCGAGGACAGCCATTTCAATAATATCGGGCATTGTTCCAGAAAACGTCGGCCGATCTTACTCATCGTTAATTCATGGCAGCTATGGACCAACAGGGTCACTGTGTGCACTCGCCCATTCTACCAGCCAATGGGCAACCTGCCGACGGAGATTCCTCAGTGGAAGCAGATCCATTATGTTCCGCTGGTGAACAGTCCACTAATGTCGCGTTATGATTCCATTATCTGTAATCTCAATAACGTTTCTATGATGCGTTAAACTGTCGTACCGTAACAAGGTCAATTATCGTTGATTCGAGAGTTGGAACAATTGCCGGAACGTTGGTCGTTGGGTCATCGTTCAGAAACCACTTGCAGCGATGGAGTACTTAGTCACTGCAGGGGCGTAGTGTAAGTATCAGTGGCAGACAGAGTTAGGAATAGAAAGAAAGAGACTCTATGAGTGTGTGGGTGGGTGGGTGTGTGTGCATTCTCGGAAAGTCGTACTCTTGCGATGACCAGTGTACACCGGTGTCAGGATACTCGGTCGTACGATGCTATTTCGTGTCCGTAGAATCGTCCGCGGGCTAAGGACTCCCCATTCCTCCCAAGTCTATGTTGAGTCCGAATGCTCTGGTCCTGCACGAGCTTGGCCGGAGGATTGAGCCCCTGCTCGGCCGGGGGTCGTCTGATTGTGAGTAAGGCGCTCCGAAGGGAACGAGATGAGAAAGCGAGCGCGGAGTGAGGTGAAAAAAGAATGAGGAGGAACGAGAAGAAGAAGAAATGGAAGAAGAAGAAAAAGAAGGAGGAAAGGGTGCTCCCGGGATGAGAGTCGAAACCCGACATGTCCAGGCAATGTCCCCCGCTGTGAGACACTCGTAATGACCGCGGCCCGATCTTATCAAGCCCGACCAAGAAAAAGAGAGAGAGAGAGAGAGAGAGGGAGAGAGAGAACCTTGGCTGCGCCTCGCCATTGTACACTTATCTCGACCGCTTGCTCGCGCGCGAGCTCTTCGCCAACTCACTGTCCTGCGGAGACAGAGACCAGCGAATAAAGATGGAAAGATATGGAACGAGCGAAAGGGCGAGAGAGACGGAGGTACGGAGGATAAGAGATTGGAACACGCAGCGAACAGTAGAAAAGGCAGGAGGCGGGGGAGGGTTGCTCGCCTCCCTTCATCCTCTGCTTACTCCTTCTGATTCTTCCTGCTGAGAAAACGACCACGACGACGTACGGATGAAAGAGGAAGGAAGGGTGCAGCCAAGAAGTGAGGACAACGAAGACGACGACCAGTCGCATGCTCCGCACTGGCGATTCCATCCAACATCTCGCCATCGCGATATATAGTATGAGAGCATTAACTGTGTATCCCCACATACACGAAGGTCTCCACGTACGCGTTTTCGGCCACCAACAATTCTCTTCTTGGCAATCCCGCGCTCCTCATTCTCAGATCTTACGTGCATTTTACTCGCGGAACGAATCGCGAGCCGAAAATCCCAAATGCCAAGTTCGCCTGTTGGCTCCGATCTTGTTCCTTCAGAGTACCAATGTCCTTCCTTGAGATCTATTTTCTGACTCTATCGGAATTTCGATCTGCCAAAAAGTGTTCGAAGAAAAAAGATCCGAATGCAGTTTCCGCGCTCCAATTTCATCAGGAAATCAAGCGGCGAAATCTTTGGATTTAAAGATTGCCTGTCTTTGAATTCTGTTGGGCCTGATTCCGTTTCTACCGCACCAATCCTAACGTGCTTCCAAAAATGAACTGCGCGGAGATCACACCAAGCAGCATGAAAAGCATACAGCATACCGCCGTACCTTAAATATTCAAATGGCCCGATCGAAACCAGGGTGCACATACGACAACCAGGATTTGCTGCTCACCCTGATCAAGGGCTGACTTGTTTCCCATCAGAGCCAACATCCGACCTCGCTGATTCGAATCTCTCGCTGCAAATGCATCAAAGTCCTCGAAGGCATCGAGCCACCGTGAAGGACTTTAGTAACTACGGTTTTAATTCCTCGTCACAAAAACTCGACCGTATTTCACCCGAGGATCAAGCCCGATGGAGAAAGACGGAGAACTGCTCGACTTCTACCCACTTTTTCGTTTTGTTCTTGCAATCCATCAACTTTCGATATCTTCGCACTTGGCCCGCGGCTTTATTGCACGAAGGACGCACTTCGCGCGATGGCGGCAGTGCGCTCGTAAGTTCGCCAAGTGTCTGGCGAACGAAGAGATATATGGGGAACGAGGAAAAGAGAAGAAAAATGGTAGATCGTTAACGCGTCCAGGACAAGATATCGGGCTGTCTCTCCACCTCTTCTCGTCCTTTCACTCCCTCTCTCTCTCTCTCTCTCTCTCTCTCTCTCTCTCTCTCTCTCTCTCTCTCTCTCTCTCTCTCTCTCACGCGTCTGATATAAGCGTCTCAAGGACAACTCGACGTCACTTCTTTGCTCCTCGCGTACACAGTTCGCGAGGGAGAGGCCCATCAGCTTCCCGGAGGCTTCGCAGTCCTGCTTCTGCATCTCTGGTGCTTCTGCATCTCCCACTGTGCATGCTGTGCTCCTGACTTCCCATTTACGTTACTATATCTCGGCGAACGCGCCCAAGTACCTCGCTGTACTACCAAGTACACAGACACAGACACACACACACACACACATACACATTGCCATCGCGATCTCTGAAGGTATGCACGTATGTAGATGTATACTTATATCGTACGTACAGTGCTCCCGGACGCCTGCAGTGCACTACTCCAAATGCGACAGCCTCCATGAATATTAATGCAAGTCGCACGGATTTGGAAACTTGCGAGAGCAGTCCAATGGCACGATAGTGAGAAAGAGTGAAATGTAAATATATATCTGTAGATATATATATATATATAGGGGCGTATAAAACGCAGATTTGTGCAACCAGCGAAAGCATACACATAGATTTAGTCGCCGGGGTTTAATTCCGACTAAAAGCGTTTGTTTTACGTGTTCCCGAAAACCGTTAGAGCACAGATCTAGGAGAAGTGGCCACGACCGCTTCGTTACCGCTGCCAACGTATGCGTTTGCTGTCCATGAGGAAATCCTCAGTCGTCTGTGCGCATACTGGGTAGACTTGCATAAATCCGTACCTGCGCCTGAATCGTACCACGATCGTTGCACAGCGTCACCACTCATGGATGGGATCAAACAAACCCAAATGGCTGGCCAATGAAACTAGTCGAGCATCATGTGTAATGAGCAAAATTGCATTAGATTGGTAAAATGGCTTAGGGTTGTCGATTTATGGATGCGTTTTTGCGCGACGTTGACGCGGAGCTTGAAAAGGACGACGACCATTTCACTGTATGGAGTGTCGAGGCGCGTTCGTCTTCAGTTTCGTTTTAACGCCAAGTAACAAAATCTTGTTTGTTACTTGGCGTCTAGATGCTGCCGCACCTCTCGAGCATGCAGTTTCGATGAGGATGCTGCGGAAAGTATTCGAAAAGTTAATTATTCATTCTTTGCGTATATTTTGGAAACATTGGTGTGACTCCGTTGTAGCCAGGGTGACACAATTGTATTCTTGAGTGGTGCCACTCACAAGAAACGTGACTTGAATGGCCGCTATCAATTTTGTTGAAATTCATATATGTGATAAAGCATTGAAAACTATTAGATGCATATTTCTTTGCTACCTGCGGAAAAACGGTTTCAAGGAACATCACTTTAGTGATGTTTCTTGTCACTTGATTGTCACTTGCTCATCACTGAACATCACTTTAGTGATGTTCCTTGTAGGAAGGTTTTTGAAAATTATTTCGAAGGAACCATTACAGTGGACATTTTGAAGAACAAAAGTCTACTTCTAGTTCTTTATTCAAAAGCTCTTCTTCTAGTTCTTTCTTCAATAGCTCTTCTTCTAGTTCCTTTTGGAGGAAGAATCTCTACTTTTCCTTTGCCGGAAAATAACTCTTCTAGTTCTTTCTTCAAAAGGAAAAGTAAGCAAACAGTTTACTTTTCCTTTGGCAGAAAAGAACTTTTGTACTTCTTTCTTCAGAAGTTCTTCGTCCCGTTATTTCTCCAAAAGGAAAAGTGGACATTTTGTCTACTTTTCCTTTTGGAGAAAGCATCCCTACTTTTCCTTTGCTGAAAAATAAGTTTTCTAGTTCTTTCTTCAAAAGTTCTTCTAGTTCTATCTCCAAAAGGAAAAATTCGTAGATGCAGGATTGTCCTTAATCGTATTGGCATGATGTGACGATAATCATACGGTTTTTCTATAGACAGACCTAACTTCGTATAAATTTGACATTCACACTGTATGAGGATATTATAAAATGTACGTATACAGCGGGATTAAAATGAATTTGTTTGGTTTCGTAGAAGGAATGCTGGGTAATCTATATGCCAGTCGAGTCGTTCAATAATCATGTACCCGCACGATTACTATACAGGGATCGATCATTTTGAAAGTTGGCACATTTTTAGATAATATGAATTTTTTTAGATAATATAATGAATTTAGATAATATAATTATCTAATATAATTATATTAGATAATATAATTAGATAACTAATAGATAAATAACTAATTAGATAAAAAATTAGATAACTAATTATATTATCTAATAATAACATTTTTAGATAATATAATGAATATAAATGTCCTTAAAAATTATTTTTCAAAACTGCTGTTTAAATAACAAATATCAGAGTAAAAATTTCATGAAAAACAGAATATTTCTCAAAAACATACAATTTTTCGAATTTCCACTTTTCATTGCATTTTTTAGGTTCGCATAGAACGTGTTGATCTTAGCAGTCTAAAGCTTCTTAGCTCTGATATTTCAGATCAATGCACCAGACGCTAGGTTGTACGCCGTGGAACAACTCAGGCGGCAGTCGGCTCTGAAGCAAGTGTCCTACAGCCGCCATTTTTAAATATTGTAGCAAGATTTTTTTTTTGCTAAATAAAAACACGTACTTATATGCGGATAACATTTTTATTGTGTAGAATTACTATTTTCGACACAAAAAATCTTAAAAATTCGATTATTTCCGTCTGCCTAAAGGGATCTCCTTCCTCAAGATTAATCGTGCAGAAAACAAGTGTCCATAACAACCCTGGAATAATACAATCCTCAATACAATAGAAGCCTACAACCCAATTCCCACCCGCACAGGAATACAATGTCCAACATTCAGACGAGCCCCGGTCAAAAACTAGTGTCCAATAATTTGAAAGTTCACCTGCCGAATCCAAACCAAAGTCAGAACACCAGGTTTCAAAGTGGGTGCATTCCTCGGTCCGATAGCCTCATTTTACGCATCACAAACCCCACAACTTCGATCTCGCACCCCTAAAAAGTAAGTAATTCGGCTTGGAAAAAAACGAAGTCCAGAATTTATTTTTTATCTCGAGAATGCGCAAGCGGTTTCACACCATTCGTGGCGTTCATGTTGTACCACCACAAGGATACGCGTCAAAACGAATGGACTCTTTGGAGAGACAGCATTGCTCTGGAAACTTCATTAAGAGGAGTGTGGTTACATGTACAGTAGAAAAGGATGATTTAAAAAGTTTCGTTCCATATAATCGAATGCTCGAATGTATTATTCTGATCATAGTAGAGTTTTAATGGACACCCTCCCCCCCTCCACTGTTTCAGCTTTTCAGCTTCGTTATACAACGTTCTTGCTCGTTATACCTTAATGGTGTTCTCTCACACTCTGCTGACTTTCTCTCTCTCTCTCTGTCTCTTTCTGTCTGTTTCACTTGTTCTGCCTCATTTTGTACACAGCCATCGTCCTCGTTGTGTCCCCTCCAGATGCTCGTAAGAGTATGGGCCCATATACACATTTTCAGGATGCGTAAGCGAGGTAAATGCCGGAACATAAGATCTCCTCTTTCACGATCTGCAAGTAAGATTTACCCAATAGCCCTCTCACTGACGTCGTCGTCGTCGTCGTCTCGGAATATACACGAGCGACGTGTAGCGGTCGTCGGCAGTTGACGATCCGGAGAACCAACAAGACTACGTCCTTAACCACGTGGATGACGTACACCGAATAATATGAGGATAACATACACAGATATCTGCGTGTATGTGACAAGACCTCCATGGCTCCCTAACTTTGCATAGGGTGTCTCATAATGACCTGAGATTTTTACTTATTTACAAAACGTATTATTTATTTGGAAAGTAAGAATATTTTTATTCTAATATAAGGTACAAACATGGAGGGTATGTTAGAACACAATATCCGATAAATTGCTACCTCGTCCCTGTCTGAAAACGTTCACTCTTTTTACGAAATTTTCAATAATATTTTGGCATAATTACCCCTTGAAGAACGTATAACTAAAGTTTCAGTAGCTTATATCAAAATAAAAATATTCGAACTTTTCGAATAAACAGGACGTTTTATCAATAAGTAAAAATGTCAAGTCATTTTGAGCCACCCTATACATGTATATCTAGCCGCGTGCGTGCGGTAGTGGATCCGCAACGTTAAACTTTGAATAACGGATCATTGTCGTTTCTATACGGTAGAGATTGTCATCCGAACTCGTCTCTTTCGCTCGAATCTCATCTCGAAGTATAATTGAACGTACGCATTTGCAAGGAGATCCCGCATTTTGTTCTTCCTCGTACTCCACTTTTTTTCCCGCCGGCGTTCCGCTTCGCTGCTCTGTTTTTTTTTCATCCCTCTCTCACTGCGGTCGACTCGTTGCTTGCGAGCGAATTTTCTCTTTTTCCCCTGCAATTTTTGTTTTTTTTTCCTTCGTTTTTTGCTTTTGTTTCTCTTGTTTTTCTGTGGTTTGGAAAATCGCAAAGTGGTCGGACGCGGTACGTTAATGCAATGCATATATACGGACAAGCTCGTTTCGGGCAAATTAGAAAATCTCCGGGAGGCAGAGTAATTCATTTAATTATGTTTGGAAGGGAGAAACCGCGCGTTCCGCACTCACCTCGCTCTCGTAATGCGAGGGGATTACTGTGTACACAAGGACGCAATGAAACGATGACAGCTTCGCTTTTTCTCCATATTAACCGTGCTAACGTGTCTCTTTTGAGGCGGAAAATAAAGAAAGAAAAAAATTAACGTAAAAAAAATGTTTGTGGTCTCGCTGAAATTTATTTGCCGTCCAGGTCAGGCGTTGAAGACGTTGACCCGGATCGCCACGAATTTCGCAGCTCGCAGAGTGAATGACCCTGATGCTTCGCGACAACTGGAGGCTTCCGCACATATATTTTCTTTTTTTTTGGAGCTAAGAGGCAGGCAGCCCGGCACTTTCTATGGCGAAAAATTATCTATGGCCGTTTACACGGAACAATGAGAACAATAAATTGATTAGAAGTTCGTCCAGCCTCAAGGCAGTATTCAAGCCTAGAAACATGAAAAAGACGATTTTATGCATTTTTTTAGAGTATAGAGCCTTAAGGCCTTAGGCCACCGTAACGGGTATAAAATCATGTGCGAATTTCACAATTTTTTTCGAAACTTCTCGAAACAGCTTTTTCCAATTGGCATGACAAATAACTTCAACAATTTTCACTCGCTTTACTTCAAATTTAAAACTTATATTCCTAATTGCATTTCGCAGAGAAGTACGTACAGAATTTTTGATTAATCGAAAACTTTTCATTTCATGAGCAGTTTATGAGCAGTTATAACGAAATTTTTCACTGAAAATTAAATTCTTAAGTTCAAATACCTACAACTTTTGAATAAAACAATATTTTTTAAATTCCATACTTACTTCTCTAGGTATTCTAATCTAGCTTAACGAGAATTTTTGTTTTTTGTTCTAGGTAAAAAATTGTGGATTGCTAAATGTCACGCCGCGAAGCGCCTAAAAAAAGATAACAAAGGAAAATATTAGTAGTCAGCCATTTTGTACATCGAAAAAAAATATATACATATTTTCTAACAGCTTCGTATTCATACTAAATAGATGTGTAATTAATTTTGTGAGTGAATCACTTTTTCATACGAAAAAAAGGTTAAATTCGCACATGATTTTATACCCGTTATTGTGGCCTAAGGCCTTAAGATTATGTCCGTGAAAGAAAATGTCGATATTCCCAAAATTTCAGCCAGTGACAGCCTGGTACTTTCTATGGCGGAAAAATTATCCATGTACGTTTGCAGAGAATAATAAGTCTCTTGAAGCTCGTACACCCTTAAGGCAGTATTCAAGCTTTACAAGACAGCTTGCATTTTTTCCAAGCAATTGAAAAAAATGTTTCTTTTTCGGTGCCCATTTGAAGTATGGACTCTTAGATTATGTCCTCAAAAGGAAATTTCGAAATTCCCGAAATTCGTACGCCAACAAACGAGCCCAGAATAGGATCGACCGGTCGGAGCCACGAACTTTAGAGGCTTCTAAGGGAACTTCTAAGGAGGCCTATACGGAAGAACAAGCTTCAGAAAATCTTAATTTCGAAGTCGAGACAGGAATGGCCGAGTAATATATTGGGGTACAACTTAGTTCAGTCCGTTTTCAAAAGATGGCTCTAGGTGCTATAAATGGTTGACGGCAACAGCTGATTTTTGCTGTATCGTGAAGTATCACCATCTCTTAACCAAACATCGTTTACAGACCTTTGAGTTTTGCGCATCAAGTGTAATTTTTACTGCGGTGAAAATGTCGAATTTCATCCCAAATAAGCACCATTTGCGGGAAGTGTTGATTTTCTGTTTCAATTGGAAGAAAAGTGCAGCTGAAGCCCACCGAAGCCCATCGAATCA
Organism: Ophion costatus; assembly: GCA_951751655.1. Taxonomy (NCBI): domain Eukaryota; kingdom Metazoa; phylum Arthropoda; class Insecta; order Hymenoptera; family Ichneumonidae; genus Ophion; species Ophion costatus. The sequence continues at coordinate 34,279,907 of OX632358.1, forward strand.
TTAGCTGAGACGAAAAATGGATTCATTATAACAACCCGAAATGGAAAAAATCGTATGTACAGCCCGGTCAATCCGGAACATCAACGCCGAAGCCATGGTGCTAAAGTTATGCTCTGTATTTGGCGGGATCAGAAGGGTGTGATCCACTATAAGATACTAAAACCTGGTCAAACCATCACGGGAGACTTCTACAGGCAACAATTGATCCGTTTAAAGCGAGCTATAGATGAAAAACGTCCAGAATATGCGGCCAGACGCGAGTCCACAATCTTTCAACATGACAACGCTCGGCCTCACGTTGCTATTGTGGTTGAAAACTGTTTGGAAAATAGCGGGTGGGAAATTCTGGCTCTGAAATATCTGGAAAAAAGCGGGTGGGAAAGCTTTAAACATGTTTTTCTCGATACTCCTTTTTTCAACTTGGTGGACATCGAATCTCGAGTTTTATTCAAACGACTGACCTCAAATTTCATATAGACCTACAGTATATATCCCTCCATCGTCCCTACTTCGGGCATGGCAAAATTATCATTATCACTATTTTTAAAAATTCAACTTTGAAAAACGTAGGGCGGAAGTAAACAAGTTTTTTCAGATTGTCGACATTTAATTTTTTTCTCTAGTACTTGCGATACTGAGATTCTCAATGATAAAAAAAATTGGTTTTATTTTCGTCTCAGATGAATGGGAGCTACGGAATCATGTCAACCGCCTCAACCCGTTTTTTTCACAGCCAAATACGGTCCATAACGTTGTCAATTTTCTTGCACAATAATTATTTCGTAGCTTCTTAAAACATGAATAAAAAGACTAAAAAATGGATGGTAAAAATATACATTTTTTTTCATCAAGCCGGAAATAAACGCCCGAAATTTGGGGCTCAAGACTAGAATACTCCGTTAAACGAGCTCTTCGCTGGTGATAAAAGGGTTGGTAACCCATTTATCCTTTACTCAAAGTAATTATCCACCATTGTGTAGTTTATTCGTACTAATTTTGCATGGTGCGCCTTTTATACGTATGGTGTAAGCTGTCTCTCATGACTTCGAGGACCGTCCTCATGGTAGCCGATGGTCCCAACACAATATAACCCCAATGTCTCCAAAATCACCTTTGGACTGAGCATATTCACATAGACATCATTTCGAGGACAGGCATGTTCCCCGTATCAGCGGTTCGCTTTGAAAGACCTTCGGTACCTTCAAGAACCGTACTCAAAGCAACCAGATGCCTCGATAGACGTTACCTCAAACAACGAGAACAATGTATCCTTTTCCCATGTATATAGGTAGAATTCCATATCACAGGGAAGTTATAATACAGACGGAGTTTGATGAGTTGGGAAAGAGTTTTTCCTGCTCAGTGTGCGGCAATGATACTGGAGGCCTTTGGTCGAACGGTACAGCAAGTTTCTTCCAACATACATAAATACACACACACACACACACACACACACACACACACACAGATGTATGTGGGTACGTTTAGGGACAAGTTCGAAGTTCCGACACGAGAACAGAGGAATCAATATGTCTCCGGCCTGCTGGTATGTCCTCCGACCACTTTGTCCCGCACCCTTATTTCACGCTCTGCGGAGGCGAAATTGGCGGCTAATTACCAGCAAGTAATTAATGGAGACGTTAGTTTGCTTTTGTGTTACTGCGTTGGAGAGGGAGGGGGGCTGTACTATCGTAGTCGTTTTCTGTGTTGGCTGCTCTGCTTTTTGCTCACGCCTTTCTCTCTTTCTATCTCGCTCTCCGAGTCCATTCGTATGTGAAGGGAAAAGCCTGATTTGCTGTAGGGGTGCTGAAGATTCTATATGCGCTTTGGGCTCTCTTCTCATCAACGCTTACGCCATGTATGTACATGTGTGTGTACTTTGATACACACACACAGGTGGATATGAAGGTGTAATGCATATACCTGTATAGGGGACAGCGAAACCTGGTTAGTCCAACGTTCTCCATTGGCGATCCAAACCCGCCAAGCATATTTCTACTGCACACCTCATCTCTCTTTCTCTCTCTCTCTCTCTCTCTCTCTCTCTCTCTCTCTCTCTCTCTCTCTCTCTCTCTCTCCATCTCGTCCTCCATTTCACGAAAATTCGCCTGCGGAAACTTTGGTTCGCGAAAACTATTAAACTCGAAGTTACATGGATTTCCTATTATGTGTTCCCTGATTAGAATTGGTTCGGGTGCCAGCATTACTGGTTACGACGAAGTGCCTACATACGTGTATCGTTGAAAGTACACGCTTCTGTTGAATTCTTTCGCACAATTCGACGACGAGACAGGCCCATCAAAGTCATTGATGGACTTCCACATAGTCAAATAATCATCGACACTTTTTACATTTAATTTTTAATTCACGTGGGAAAGACTTACCTAAATGTGATTTTGAAGACACTGGGACTTACATTATGCTTAATATGGGGACTATAGGCGACCGGGCGGCCGGTTCTCGAAGTCAAATATCTTTGTAATCACCCTTACCCTCTGCCATACTCAAACTGTGCTTCGCGAAGCCCTCGGGCTCCGCGAAGCCTCTGCTAGGCCTCCACCGAAAAAGAAACAACATCTTCATACCTCCCAATAAATGGAAACAATTTCATCAATTTACAGTGGACTTAATACATTGTTATGTAAAGTACCTAGTTCTGTACGATTATCATTAAAGAATAAACGTAATACCAGGTTTTGCTTATTTTAGGGCTCTGTAAAATATTTAGTGTTTCAAAAGCTGAGGGCGAGTGCAAAAATCCTTCACGCATATGCGAGCAAGAAAGTATATTTAATGGGTTATACCTCCAGTGGGCAAAAAAAGTATTTGTACACGTCGTTTATAAAAAAAATGCTGTATTGAGTTTCTGTGTTCTATAACTTATCCTAAATATACATGGTGTCTGTTTACAAAAATAGTGGGAAAACACGAACAAAAAAATCAAACCAACTTAACAACAGTTTCGTGTGAGATTTACAAATACTTTTCTTACTCACTGTAGCTCATGGCCAGAAAAAAAGAGGATTTTCCGTAATTTTTTCTGGGAAAACGTGTGCAGTTTTTCTTTTTAATTTATTTATATTAGAGAGTATACTTTCAAGTATATTTTACAAAATCTGTATTGAAAAATATTTATAAATGTCGTAGGTAAAAGGGTTTGTGCAGACCTCTGTTTGTAAAACGTCCTTCGCGGTGACCACTGCTGCTCGGATACAAATCATTCGAAACAAAACAATCAAACGCATTTAGTTTTCGCGTGAAACGCTCGGACGAATCATTGAACGAAATATTTATTGTTAAAAAAATAGCCGTAGTCCAAAGTGATAGTATCGATTTTCGGTGAAAAAACGCTGTATTTTCGTCGATAAAAAAAACTGTGCATAGAAAAAAAATCCTTTTTTCAAGCACTGCTTTTTGACATGTTAGCGAAGCCGATAAAATTTGAAGTTGATCGGGGCAGTGGATTTTCATATATCGTGATTACCGATTTTGAAAAAGACATTTTTACAAAAACGCGTTTAAAGTTCGCCAACTCGCACGACCTACTTATAAACGCCCATCGCACCCTACATTTTAAACGGATTGAATCAAAATGTTCCGAATATATTTTTGAAATGTTATATTTTAAGAATTCGTCGGAAATCAAAAATTGATATTTTACAAAATTTTGAACTGGGTGTGAGCCCGTAAAATAAAAATATCCGATAACGCAGTTGCAATTTGGAGCATCTTGAGACGAAGAGGTATTTCATTAACAAACCCCAAGAAATATTGTCGTGAATTAATATGAGGACAGTTATTATATCCCCAAAACACACACACACGCGCGCGCGTGTGTGTGTGTGTGTAAGCCGTAAGTCCAGTTGTCTGACCATCACCCGAATGTATTCTGGTCAGGCGAATTTGCGCAAGCCGTAAGACTGCTTACTTGACGATCGCCTGAAACTAGCTGGATCAGGCAACTGGAGGAAACAGTACATCCAGTTGCCTGACTATTGCCGGACACCAACTGGATCAGGCAAATTAAGGCATACCTTAAGTAAGGTCTCCGTACTACAACGTGATGAGACCCGGAAGAAATATCAGCCTGACAATATTTCTGCTCGAGTATATATAAATATAAATATAAATATATATATAAATATATATATATATATATATATATATAGAGAGAGAGAGAGAGAGAGAGAGAGAGAGAGGGGGGGGAGAGCGAAATGCATGTAGTATATGCGGAACAGAAACTGTGCTATGTTGAAAGCGTAAAATCAATATGTGCGGTCCTCCCCTCACCTCGTATCGTTAATTCAAACAAGCAAATCGAATTCCCGGACGTCGAGAGCGACACACACATATGGCGATGAGGCGAGCCGATATCGCTCTATCGTTCCCGCTCTTAGCGAATATATCACCGTGGTAGGTGCAATTGGAAATATTCGTGATCACGGGTAGGACGTCGGAGTAGAGCACAGAGGCGCACCATATAATAGTCCCTCCGGCAGCACGGAAAAGTTAAACTTCGGGATCCATGGTAAAAAAAAAAGACATCGTGACCGTGAGCATGTACGTGCTCGGGAAAGATTTCAAGGGCTCAGAAAGACTTTTATAATGCCTGTGTATATGGCCAGATCATGTGCCCTCGATTCGCATATGCGTGTGAATATGTGTGTGTGTGTGTGTGTGCGTAGGTTGGATGAAAACCGTGCACGCACACACGCGATAGCATTGGGATTAATTCGAGTCGAGGGTACAGAACGATAAGGAAGAGCAAATGAAAAGAATGAAAGATTGGATGAAAAAGGTATGAGTATGTACAGATATATATATACATACGCACATAAAGTTGCCGAGGAAAGGACGATGGACGATGGGTCGACGGTGGGGGAGGAGGAAGGCGTGTGAATGGAAAAGGGACTTGAATAAAAGAAGAACTGAAGATGAGGCAGGGGGGATGAGGGTTGCAGAATGGAAAATGTGTAGAGACGTCGGGAGCAGTATCAGGCATGAATAAATAATCCGACTATTATTGATTCATTTCGTAGTCTACGAAACCCTGGGGTGTCAAGAGCTTGACTTGATTTTTTCTGTTTTTCTTTCATCATATGCGACTGTGAGGGTGCAAAATTGAGGATTCGTTAAATTTCGCAGTATCACAGAGATCTCTTCGAAATCATTCTTACCTGTTCGAAGGACGCGAACAAATGTATTCGAGAATAAAAAATATGAATATGTTTATCCGGTTGATGCAGTCGACGGAGGACCATTCCCTCACAACGAGGGTATGCGGGGTTTACACATACCAAATGAAAAATATATCTCAGGCACACCGTGGTTGAAGGCACAAGAAGCTAGGCACAAGAGAAAAAAAACTAGTTCATCTGATATCGTTGGGTAAATAATCATACAAGGGCAATTCCCATATTTTTTATTAACAATAATTTGGATCTAGTTTTTAAATGCTTTCATTTGAGTTGAATTCAATAGCAAAACATTGAATTCCACGGTTGATTTTTTTTTCTTGATAGATATAAATCACAGCGCGCGCTTTGCCTCTAAGAGCGATTATCTGTTCCTTCGTAAAAAAGTTATTTTATTGGAATGAAAAAATACTATCTCACGCTACAACAGGATAGAACGTACATCCTAAAGTCAATCGTCCAAAACCGCTGCTGCCATCGAGCGTTCGAGAATTATGGACAAAGACACAAAATGCAGGATTTTTATAAATTCCGTACCAATAGCTAATGATGAGGTACTCGGAGTTCCATAAAACCTGCGCTTATCATTCAAAAATGTCATTGCGGGAATCATAAGGTATGTTTCGCGTTGAAATCCTTCGTCTGCAATTATTTTTACAGTCACCCGAAGCTGCCATCTTTTTCTTAACAACGAAAAAAATCGTGTGACGTTGCTACAATTTTCTTAAGGGGCCAGTCCACTTTGACAATTTCAAATTTTCAATTTGAAAATTTCACTTGAATAAATCGACGATGATGAGCAATCAGAAGGCATTTTGTATGGTTCAGGAGTTGCCGACTGAGTTTAGGTAAGAGTTTTTCGTAGTATAAACTTCAAACGCGTTTTTCTCGAAACAAGGTTTTCAAAATCTAGCTCCATCGTATCGATAAAACTAATAAACCGATTCTCTTGAAATTTGAACCACATATTGTAATCACGATTCGCAATAAAATGACCCTCCATGGTTTTAACAATTTGATTTTTACTCTTTTTTTGCGAAAAACTGCGAAAAACGCGTTTTTTTTACTTTTTTCGTTTTTCATCTGCCATTTTCTTATTTTTTGATAAAACTTTATATCCGAGGGTCATTTTGCAGCTGGTGTCATACTGAATCTAATGGACTTTGATTTTTTTTGTTTCAGACAAGCCGTTGCCGAGTTGTGACAGAGCTACCTAGCCCACCTACTTTTGAGACGTTACGTTAAACTATAGTTTTTGTACTTAAACATGAATAAAAATGAATTAAAATTTTTTTTAAATGTATTTCAAGACTTTATTTATCAAGCCGGACAACTTTTATATTCATATATTTTATAAAATCCTCAAAAAAATCGCGAAAATAGCCTTTTTTCCGAGGCTTCAAAGTGGACTGGCCCCTTGAGAAACAATAGTCTATAATCATTATGAAATGTAAGTTACGCAAACTCGTCGAAGGCAAATCGGTGACACACGCTGTTCGCCTGCTAGACGAGAAAATACTTCGCCTCATATCGCCGGTCATCAAGTAGACTGCAAAGCGCTGAAAGAGTGCTCGATGAATACAAATACCGTACGTAGCGACTATTGTGTATTTGTGCGGGTACGTTTCTATCCTCGCTTTCTTTTTTTTTTCTTACGTAGCTTCCCGAAAATCTGTAAAGCCTAACCCTCCTGTGAATCTGCAAATCTTGCCTAAAATATGTAAAGCTCCCTTCGTTCACACACTTATATTTGGCCGCGATTTCATCGACCTGTCGTTTAACAACCCTTCGCTCGGTTTCTATTGACAAAAATCGGGGCACACTTTCAACATTTCTTAATGTGTCTGGATAACTGAAATTCGGAAAAAGTTAAATTGAAACGTTTAAAAAAATTATTGGTAGTTTTCCATTTTGATATGGTGAGTATTTTACTTCAAATTCATCCGGGTTAAATGACCGAGTGTGTTAACATGGGGTTAAATATTATGGAGTCTTAACGATTTTACCATCGAAAATCGCATTCAACAATACGCTTCTGTACGTTATACTTTGCGTACCCCGACGGTTGCATGTCAGGATTTAAAACAAAATCGAAGAAGGTGCTCATTTTAATTATGAAATTATACAAACGTGAAACTTAGGAATCTTCAGGCAACCTAGAGGAGAATTCGGAGAGGAGTGAGAATGCGGTTCATACCATTATAATTAGAGTTAAATAAAAAGTTTAATACTTGGCAGTTTTCGTGGATTTTTAATTTTTTATATCTTAATCAACGCCTTTACTTGGCTTATCTTCGTATAAAGAACAAAAAGAACGATTGATAACGGTCATACTGTATCAGTAAATGTACCTTACCCTCAATTGCAATATACTAATACTAAAGTTATTAATGGTAGGTATACTTATGAAAAATAAAAAAAATGGCTTGATTAATGAAGTGATAATGATCTTTTGTAACAATAACATTTGTGCGGATCTTGGCACTTTGCACTTCATTGTTCCACCTTTATATCAAACGTATTTCGATATATTATGAAAATAAAATAAATATAACATTTCTCGAGAATTCGCTTATTTTCTGGTGATGCGGTAACAGAAAAATGTGTAGTTGAGTCGATTGTGCAGAATAATGGGAGCGATTATCAGTAGCCTTGGGGACAAGAACTTTGGTTTGCGAGAGCCCGACATTTCTCTAGCCTCTTAATTATTGCTATACCACGAAAAGTCGACGAGGGATCAAATAATAATTCGCAAAAAGGCGTACATTCTTGTGCAATGCATCAGGTCTCATATATACTTGATTGTTCGAAGCTTAGCAAGGTCTGAGGTGGCATCGAGGCATCAGTTTTCTCTCGCTTCCCGTACAGTCAGCATCAGCGAAACACAAGGACCGATTCGGATGCTGGAGGATCGTACCTCCGTTAGTTGCAGACCTACGGCTATACAAAAAGTAGTTAGATAACATTATAATGGAAAATGAAATTTAAGGGGTCTTCTCACGCTGGACGCTAAAAAGGCTATTTTCATGATTTTTGTATTATCGTTGCAAAATCATTATAAATTTTTACACGCGTTGAGCAGTTTAAATCGGGCAGCTGGGATCATTTATCGAATAAATTGGATCGAAATGTGGCCAGTGTAGCATTTCCATAAAGTGCCGTATAAATGAGAAGATTTTGAGAGTCGTAAACTTCCGTTAACAGTGCGGTGACTTGGCTTCAAATTTTACCAGTGTATTATAATGTGATTTTACTTGATAATAGATCAATATCGGTTAATTGTTAAATAATCGGTTTCGTGAATGAAATACCTTAAGCCAGCCTTTCCCAAACGTTGTTAATGGCAGACCCCGAGACCCTTCTCCCCCCTTTAACGGTGGTCCCCATAGGCTTCGTTCGTCAATTTTGTGTCTCGAGTCATGTTGTCCGCGGACTGTCTTAAACAATATATTCACTCAGAGAAACCATTTGACCTATGTTGAAAGAGTTTCCATTGAAGGACCATAATCTGTATATAGACACACACAAAAACATACTAATTCTCAACACAGTTCACCTGCAGACAATCTTACGATAGCCCCATCCTTCATATTTTTTCCCCTCGCCGATGGCACTCTCAAAACAGTCTGTTTGACCAATATTAACGGTTGCACCTAGTCCGCGGCTGGAAGAAGAAGGTGTTTTCGTGATTTATTTTTGGGAAATGGGTGCAGGTTTGTAACTTTTTTTTCATAGTGAAGCGTTTGAAGTATCTTTGACAATTTTTTCATTGGGAAATATTTATAAACGTCGGAGATACAGTAAATTGCACAGACCACTGTACAAAAAAGACCCTTCGCGGTGTCCACTCCAGCTCAGGAACAAATCATCTGAAATCGGAACACCAAATAAATTTAGTTTTTGTACCGTATTATATAGTCTTTAATCGAAGGATTCAATAAAATAATGATTTTTGAAAAAATGGTCGCCGATCAAAAGCGATCGCCAAAATTTCAGTGAACAAAACACTCTATTTTCCTTTATATAAAAAGAATATGCGTTGAAAAAACAATCCTTCGATTAAGGACTGCCTTTTGATATACAAAAAATGTCTGTAAAATTTGAAGCAGGTCGGTTCAGTTATTTTTAAGATATTTTGGTCACCGATTCTGAAAAAATAATTCTGAGAAAAACGCGTTAAAAGTTTTACGTCAGGTATACACGTTGGATCTAGCTGTAAAGGCTAGTAACTCCCCTCATTTTCAACGGACCGACTTGGTAAATGTTCAGAGAATATTTTTAAAAGGTTGTATTATAAGAAACCGATGAAAACGAAAAATCGATTTTTCAAAAAAATTCCAACTAGGTGTATAACTCCTTAAAGTCTGACAAAGTTAGCTAAACATAAAATGGTAATAATTCCTTTGTCAAATTAATTTTTGAAGTGGTTTGTCATAGACTCATTAATTCGAGCAATCATTTTTCAAGTACTTGACGAACATTTCTTAATTTATTTCATTATATATTTTATCTCTTCAAGTATGTAAACTTGCCAATACTTCATTTTTTGATGAAAATACAATAATTTCTTGATGAAAATCCTTTCAGCTACACATTCGCCGGCTCATTGCATTTCTTGAAGACTGAAGAATGAAGGACTCCCTTTTAATCGTTTGCCTCGTCATTAGCGGTGAGTACATTCAAAATGAGCATAGTAAGTCTAGGGTAAAAACTGCTTGAATGAGTATTGTTTTTTTTTGCATAAACGACGGTTGGTTAAACCACCGCGAATTGCTACAAGACCTGAGCTACAGTAAAACATTAATGAATCATAAAATACTCGTAAGAGACAGGCCATTATTGGATGATTGTTTCTCACAATCAATATTTATAATGTACTATGACAGTAAAAGCGAAGATAATCCCGCAGTAGTTATATCGATCATTTGGCGTTAGTGATTACATACTTAAGCATTCGTATAATGATTGAAATTAGGATCGCTAAGAAAATCATCAATGATTGAGGGCTGGGATGAAATTCCGAACTTTGCATGATCAGAATGCTCAAAACTCCGAAAGAATTTTACCCGAAAGACCAAAACTCCGAAAATCTGAACACCGTCAAAATAATACGGCTATGGAATTTTGAAAAGTTTCAAAATTTTTAACAAAACGACGAATTGTCTCAACATTTTTTTCTATCAAGAAGAGATTTTACGTTATTTTCGAAATTTGTCCAGACAATGTTCCAATATTCAATGTTCAATGTACGTTCTACATAATTTACAGTCAACTGTATAAACTTTCGCTGACATGATCTTTACGAAACATGTAATTTCGGAACATTGAAATTATGAATTTTAAACCGTCGAAGCATTCAAAGTTCGGAATTTCAACCTGGCCTCAATGATTGTATTTCAGCGCAGCTCTTGTTCGAAATTTCATCACGTATGTGCATTGTTTCCTCTGCAGAGATTCTGACATTTTCTGTGTTATCCACTGAATTTTTGTATTTTTTAATCAACATCCTCAATTAATTATTCTAATTAAAAATATGTTTTTTTTTTCGCTATTAGGCTTGAAACAGTTGTATTTTTACGAAGCGATTTTGAAAATATGCTTCGTTTGAGTTCGATTGGTTTGTAATAACCCGCGTAGAAATTACTTTTACGGAACCCGATTAAAGATTTTCTGCAGTATCATTTTGATTTTGATTGGAAATAAAAATGAGCGAATATCGCAGTTGGTGGGTTGCCACACATGAATGGAAATCGTCACCGCTCAAATCGAGAGGTTGGGGAAAGGATCGAATACACTTGTTATAAATACTATAATACCGATAATGTTTTCATTCAATGAGACCTGAACATTTCTATAACAATCAATTCGCTCTGGAAATTACGAGAGAACGCCGACAAATAAATGAGCTGTTTATAAATAGCAACGACTTTTTATCATCGATATTATTTTAGATACAACAGCTGCCCGTCTAAAACGTATCATCGGCGGAACATCTTTGGCAATTGAAGACGCCTCATTTTTCGTATCGATAAAACAAAACGGGTACCATCTATGTGGCGGTACGTTGATAACCACGAAGCATGTTCTCACTACGGCTCAGTGTGTCATCGATAAACTCGGCAACGCACGTTCCGGCTTGGAAGTACAGAGCGGTGCGGCTCGACCATATAACGAAGGTACCTCGCATGATATTCAACATCTCTTCATCGCTCCCGGATTTGAGGTGGAACCATTCTGGAACAACATAGCCGCCATAGTGGTAAGAGAACGGAACATATACCGCATATTCTACGACTTTGATTTCATAGTTCGAACTGATCGGTACTCCTACTTCGGAAGATTAAAAAGGTCTCCTCACTTTAGACGCTGAAAAGGGTATTTTTATGATTTTTTAAATAGGTTTATATTATCGATGTTGGTATAAAAGTTGTTACACTTAATAAATAAACTTTGGAAATACATTTTTTTTTAATGTATGTTTTTATGTAACCCAAACAAACTTTAAACGCGTTTTTCCCGAAGCAACGTTTTTCGACGGCTTGTTGATAAAATCTTCGAAACTATTGAACCTATCAATATGAAATTTGAACCAAATATCCTTTACAGCATAGCTATACCGAATATCAAGGATCTTTTAAAATGTTGTTGTTTACTATTTTTTTTGCCAAAATCGGTGAAAAAGAACACGTTTTTTTTTTGGTTTTTTTTTTAAATGCCCGCCATTTTGTTACTTTTGCATATATCAAAAATCGTATGATACGCGCTATAGCCATTAACATACTGAGTCTAAAGCCGTTTGATTTTTTGTTTGAGATGATCCATCTCCGAGATTTCATCAAAAGCGCATAGACCTACAATTTTTTCAGGACATTTTTTTAACTACCATTTTCGTCCATAAATAGTGACTTAAATAAATTTAAAAAAAATGTATTTCGAAAGTGTATTTATTAGGTTCAGCAACTCTTATATCAATATATAATATAAACCTATGAAAAAAATTCATGAATGTAGCCCTTTTTAGCGTCCAAAGTGAGAAGACCCCCTGAGTACGTGATCTTGACTGAACTATATGTGTATAGGACGACAATCCAATTGCAATTCTCCAAATGAAGGCCGATCGCGAATACAAACGTAGCTTGATAAAAATGCCGTAATTTTTTTCCCTTTGCAGCTATCAGAATACGTCGAGTGGGACGACGAACGACCCCCAATACTATTACCAACTGCAGACTTAAGACACGGAACAGCCAGATTCATAGCATTTTCTACCACGGACAATCCATTGCAGAACTCGTTTCTTCACCAATTAGACTTTCAAATACGTCCCATTGACTCTTGTCCCGGGCACCTACCCATAGATGATCCCATATTATCTGCTAACAAGTTTTGCGGATCAAGTGAACGTTTGACAGGAACTTGGACAGTAAGTCCTCACGTTGTCTAGCCTGGTCTCGTACTGACCACATGGCTCTAGTTCCTGTTCAACTTGGTATATTTTTAGCAAAACTCTCAAATATATAAACGCTTCCAAAATACGAATCAAAGATAATGGCATTCGATGCTTTAATACACGCAGTTGCAAAGGATTGCTACCAACTACGCTGAAGGGGGTTAGCGGCGAGTATTATTCACAAGCAAATGAGATTGATTCATTGTTGTACCTCCGGATAATCAATATCAAGTATCTTTCAGATAACGATAACCAAGTATATTGTAGCGTAATTGAAAAAAGTGTGGAATTTTGGATTTTATCAAATAAAAGCATCACGTTTGATTGTACAAAAGGTAGCGGAGCTATTAATAGGAAATCATAGTTTTTATTTAAAAGCATTTTGGATTGCAAATTTAAAAAACTTTGAACGGTTTCTCGCGAACATTTATAGAGGAGTAGTTTTATATTTTTCCTTTTTGCGATGCTGCCGCTGTCATCATTATGGTGTGAATATAATTCCTTGAGTCGCGTCTTTTGTGAATCTTACGGCAACTTCGATCAACATTCGGAAACACGAGCATTAGATTCACCCGAAGTACCTATTCGGCTGTTGAAGGATGCCAAATCAGCCATATATATATATATACAGGGTTTATCTTAACTACTAGTTTTCCGTTCGTGAGCATAGAGGGTGTCTCTTTCCAAGCGAAACGCTTCTTTTGTTAAATGCCGTGCGACAAAAATTGGGCGAGATATTCACGAGTAAAGTCCAACGGTGAGTACACAATGGCACAGTACTTCCGGCGTCCGAGCGCGCGTGGGCGTGGATTCGAATCCACATTCCGGCAAGGGGATTTGAACTTTCAATTTTGAATTTTGGAATTTGAGTTCTGAACATTATCCGTTCGTTCAAATAAGGTATCCAATAGTAAATAAAACATGTTAAACAATGTTATCCAATGTTTACTCAAAATATCTTTAGATTTTTCAAGTAAACAATGGACGATATTGTCACACTTTTATTTATTATTTAATACTTTATTTGGGTAACCGGATAAGGTCCGAAATTCAAACCTCAACATTCGAAATTGAAGGTTTAACTTTCAATTCCAATTTCAATTTAATAAAAATCAATCGATTTGAATCCACTTGCGCGAACGTGGCTGTTTACCCACTGTTGAACTTTACTCGTGTATATGTCGGGCAATTTTTTTCGTACGACATTTTTTAAAACAGCGTTTTGCTTGGAAAGGGACACCCTATATGCTCACGAACGGAAAACTAGTAGTTAAGGATGTTGAGTCCCAAATCGCAAATGATGATAAAAATCTGAAAATTTGGTATGTTTTTGTATGAAGTATTTCAGAGGTCGTGGAAAAATTTCACGACAATTAGGAAGCTCGTTATTGAACAATTAACATTCACAAATTAAATGCTGTCTTATGGAAACTGATGTAACTTTGCAAAAAGTTTTTTTTTTGACCTCTCAATTTTGTGATATCTACAATATACTGAAAGCAACGGAAACAATACGAAGTTTATTGATAAATTTTTTAAATTTCTTCTAAAAATTGTTCTTAACAAAATGTTAATTTTTTAATAACGAGCTTCCTAATCGTCGTGAAATTTTAACACGACCTCTTAAATACTTCATACAAAAACATACCAAATTTTCAGAATTTTCTTATCATTTTTTATTTCAACCCTTAAGGTGGTTGAAGTAATGATGATAGAATTCTGAAAATTTGGTATGTTTTTACATGAAGTATTCAGGAGGTCGTGTAAAAATTTCATGACGATTAAGAAGCTATTTATTGAACAATTAACATTAACATGTTTCATAGGGACTCAACATCCTTAAGGCGTTACCCCCACTTGTAGCGCAAAAATAGGCCTTTTTCATGATTTTTTTAAAAGAAAACTGCAAAACTTTTTTAATCCATCAATATACCATCTTAAAGAACACATCTTGAAGAACTTTCAGTAATTTTTTTATTGAAAAATATTTCATTGTTTAGTGGCAAATGGCCGTCAATGAAATAATGTTTTTATATACACGGTTTGCGGTGACCAACATTGCGGCGAAGTGGATCATCTGAAAAAAAAATGCGGATGGATTTAGTCAAATATAAGTATAAACTAGTCTTTAATCGAAGGATTTTAAAACATATTCATTTTTCACAAAATGGCGGACAGTCAAAGTTAATGGTTCGATTTTAACGAAAAAAAATCGAACGATTAAAGACTATATTTTTATGTAGTCTTTATAAGCCTGCAAAATTTCAAGAAGATCGGTTCATTAGTGTTCGAGTAATCTTGGTCACCGACTTCAGAAATGCTATTTTGAGAAAAACGCGCTTAAAGTTTCAATTTCATTTCTTCAATTCACGGATGCTTCTCTTTCAACGCTCATATCTCAGTCAATTTTGTTCGGATTGACTTAAAATTTTCAGGACATATTCTCAGATACTTATACTTCAAAGAAATGCAATGAAAAAATAGATTTTTCCAAAATCGCAAGTGGGGGTAACCCCTTAAACCGATCCTTGTGTCAACATTAACCGGGGTGACTGCCAAATTGCAAGGTCTAATCTGCACCACCATGTTATTTTCCTGTCGGGGCCTATAGTCCGATTCTGTTGTGGAAAGTCCTAGTAGGAAATCCATATTCAAACCCTTATGGGCCCCGAATTTTTTTATGGCTGCCCTCCTAATTTCTTTCACGGGTCTGGTTCCTCATTTTTTCGTGTTTTGCCAGTTTTTCATTTTAGGGATTTTGTATGGTTAAACTTTCTGTTACGCAAACTCTTCGAAAGCAAATCGGTGACACTCGCTGTTCGCCTGTTATACGAGAAAATACTTTGCGTCATATCGCTGGTCATCTAGTTGACTACAAAGCTATAAATACTGGAGATAGCGATGATTATGTATATACACTGCGATCTTTATTACCGGCACAACGGCGGGATCTGCCACGCAGCACACTCGCTAAACTGGGGAGGTTGCGCACAATTCACTCAGGCCGAGTCGCAATTAGTATTAGTTGATTAGTTCAAATTAGTTAGTTAGAGTCCGAGTTAAAATTCGGAAAAGATGATATAAACGTTGAAAAAAAATCATTAGAAATCTTTAATTTTGACATGGAGAGTATGTTACTTAAGGGGTTATATATAGTCAGGAGGCCCAAAAAGATCGATTTTTCAAGAATTTTCCTTGAGAAGACCTTTAAATCTATTAACGTAAAAATTTGCATACATATTATGGTAACTTTTAACTGTATTTTAACATTTTTATTCGTAAAAATAATTATTTTGAAAGCTGCTATAGCTGATCTCCGGGAGCACCTCTAAAAAAGGCGTCTTGCGGTGACGGCGATATCTCTGGACTGGATTAACTAAAATGAAAAAACCAAAAATATTTCGTTAATACAATGAATTATCTTGTAATTGATGTAAGAAATAAGCAGAATAATAATTTTTGACAAAATGGGGCTTTTAAAAAATCGATTTTTGACAAAAATTTAGACCTTAAATTGTTTATAAAATAGAAAATAATTATCGGTAAGAAAAAACCTTCGATTAATTACCAAAAGATATACTTGTAAAAATTGTGTTAACATTTGATACTAATCGGTTCAGCCGTTTTCAAGAAATCTTGCTCATCGACTTTAAAAATACAGTTGAGAAAAACACGTTTAGAGTGTCAAGAGCACTTCATTCATCATTACAAATTATTACAAATGTGCGTGTAACTCCGAGAATATTCGCCGGCTTGACAAGAATTTTTCGGTGTGTGTGGTTAAATATGTGGGCATCGCGGAATTTTTTTTAACCGATTTTTCGAAAATTTTAACTGTTCATTTAACCCCTTAAAATTCATTCGGGTTTAATGACCAAGTGCGTCAACATAGGGTTAAATATTAAGGAGTCTTGACGATTTCGCTATCGAAAACTACACACAACGACACGCACAATAACCGTGCGTTATATTTCATTGCATGTCGGGATATAAAACGAAATCCAAAGAAGGCGCTTTTTTAATTCCGAAATTTTTCAAACGTGAAACTTGGGAAACCTCAATCAACCTAGACGATAGTTCGGTAGGGAGTGAAAGAGCGATTTATACCACTATAGTTAAAGTTAAATAAAAAGTTTTATACATGGTAGTTTCCAACAATTTTTTTTTTCGAAATCTTAATTAACGTCTTTACTTGACTTATCTTTAATTGCGTTTGCTTATCTTTGTATAGAGAACGTAAAGGACCGTTGCTAACGGTGATACTATATCAGTAAATGTACTGTACCCTCAATTCCAATATACTAATAACACCGACGTTATTAATGGTAGGTAAAATTGTGAAAAATAAAAAAATGACTTGATCAAGATAGTGATAGTAATTTTTCGTAATAATTTTTTTTTTCGCGGCACTCTGCACTCCAATGTTCCACCTTTATATCAAATAAATTTCGATACATTTTTACAGTGAAATAAATATCATATTCTCCAGAAGTTGCTTATTTTCTGGTGATAAAGTAACAGAAAAATGTGCACTTGAGTTGAATGCGCAGAAGAACAGAAGCGACCATCAGTAGCCTTGGCGACGACAACTTTAGTTCGCGACAGCCCGACATTCTTCTACCCTCTCGATTATTGCTAGAGCACGAGAAGTCGACGAGGGAGTAAATAATAATTCGCAAAAAGGTGAACGTTCTTATGCAATCACGTTCTATATATATTTCACCCTTCGAAGCTTAGCAAAGTCTGAGGTGACATCGAGGCATTAGTTTTCTCCAGCTGCTCGTACAGTCACCATCAGCAAAGCACAAGAACAGATTCGACTGAAGCAGAATCGTACCTCCGTTGGTTGCAGACATACGACTATACAAAAGGTAGTTAAATAACATTTTAATGGAAAATAAAATTGAAGGTATTCCTTTCGCGGAGGGCCGTATTTTGCTAAGTCATAAGAAAAGCTCTTCTGAATAATTGGTGAACCACAGTAGTGCTTAAGGATGTTGAGTCCCTATGAATCATGTTAATATTAATTGTTCAATAAATAGCTTCTTAATCGTCATGAAATTTTTATACGACCTCCTGAATACTTCATGCTAAAACATACCAAATTTTCAGAATTCTATCATCATTGCTTCAACCTCCTTGAGGGTTGAAATAAAAAATGATAAGAAAATTCTGAAAATTTGGTATGTTTTTTTGTGAAGTATTTAAGAGGTGTTGTTAAAATTGTTTATTTTTTAGCCTGCACGAGTATATCTATATCACTCGCCACGGCAGATCAAATCCCCATTCCTCCGACTTCACTGGTGGCTAGCGTGCCGCGCTTACCCCTGCGAGTATATCTATACTGCAGGCATAACCCGAAAAAACAATCCCAAGCAGACCCAAACACATAAACACAAACAAACAAACCCAAATAAACCCAAACAAATTCAATATCTCGTAAACTATTGGAATGCGCCAAAAATCCCTTTGGGTGATGACGTTAATATTAAATGGAAAATCTGTGCAAAATTTCAACCAGATCGGGGCTACCAGCTTTTCGGAAGTTCACCCTGCATAAGTAACCATTGCAACAATTTATCTACTGAGATTCTTTCCATTGTAACATCTCATCAGATACCGTGTCAGGTGTATCAGGATTATTAGGGATGAGTTGTTCGACTGTACTTGGACGGACTATAAAAAATGGAGCGAATGGTAAAATCGATATTCCTTTTCCACCAGCAAGTGCAGCGCACCGTAATTAAATCTTCAGTATGCCAAAAGTGCGATGTCCATTACACCAAAATTTATACGACGCAATAGATTTCATCCGATGTGTGGTGGTTCTGCAATCCAGTAGAAAGTAAATACTTCCACGTAACTTGTAAGTTATGCAAATAAAGTAAGATTCCAAGAGCCGTGTGGTCTAAGGGTACATCCCTAATATGATTTATACTTTGCGGAATCAGAACCTTGGTTTGCAGTTACATAATAAATTACGTCAATTCATGTCTTTCTTAATCTGATAGTCAAGTTGTTGAGAAAACGGCATCATTCGCCGAGCTTTTTTTATTGACCATGCACGCCAAGTCGTTGAACAGCATTTCCAGTGATACTTACACACACTACTTGTGTGATGCATATACTTTGTACTTGTATGTAATCGTGATTCGAACTTTTTATTATAATAGTCATGTGGTTTTAAAAAATTACAATATTGAGAAAATTCATGTTTCAAGGGTTTGACAGTTTTGAGTACTTATAAATACTCGCTAGTATGCAAAACATTCGCTATATACAATATTCGAATATTATATATATATATATAAGACTGATTGAAAAAAAAAAAAAAAATTCCTTCTGGATTCTTGTGCTACTGTTGGGCACTAATAAAAGAACGTTTCCATAGAAAAATGGGCGCGGTCACTCAATTTTTAGAGATGGCTATCTCGACTTTTTGTTATTTTTTTCATGATTTTACTTAATAAATATAATCATGGTATTAGATTATACCGGAAATAGAATAAATAAAGAAAATAGTATGTTTCACAGCTGTTTTGCGACGAAGAAAAGTATATCGCACACACATTGAATCCCTAGAAAACAAAATCGAAAATACTATTATGAATCGGTAAATAAAATTGAGCCCAAACAATATTTTAAACGCTGTTTAATAAAACATAATAACTTAGTATTATGACGACTTGTTTTATCATCGATAACTTAACAAAAACTGATAATAATAATGAACTAAATAATAAAAATATTTATATAAGTGTAGCATTTTGAAAATGTAAATACATGATTTATGAATAAGCGCTTATAATTTAATTTTTCGTAAAAAGTGCGGAATGTTAATGCGTATAAATAAATCTACATGAATAACGAGAGCAGTATAGACGCCATTATTGATCTACCTGGATTTGAATTGTGAATATTGCAATCTTTTCAAATTGTTAGAGTTTATTTTTGTTACGAAATAGCTGCTGAATGTGATTATTATCCGTAATCCGAAGCCATGACCATGCTTAAATGCAAAACGTTCATTAAAAAAAAATCAAATTCAAAAAATACGAATAGCCACCTCTAAAAATTGAGTGACTGCGCCCATTTTTTTAAAGAAGTTTTCTTTCATTAGTGCCCAACAATAACACGAGAATGCAGAAGGAAAAAAATTTGAATCAGTCTAATGTATATACATACACAGGGTGGACCATTTAACGTTACCGCCCCAAATATCGCGGTTGCCTTTAGAGTGACGAAAAAAAATGTCAGGAGGTGGTTAGATTGATTTCGAAGGTCTAATACAGTGGTGAAAAATTCATTTTTGTCAAGGTCGTCGTTTTTTGCGTTCCCGAGGTCATCAATGATTTTTCAAAAGGGACAATGTTTGTTTAATTTTTAAATTAAGACGTTGTAGCTGATATTCAGACGAATCCAACGACCTATGATATGATGCCGTTGAAATGATTTTTCACCAAAATATTTTGGTGAGATACTTTTCCTTTCAGAAAACTAACCAATATAATTTAAAGCGTCAGGTAATTTTGAGACACCCGCTATTTTCTCTATTTCCAGTCGACGAGAAAGTTACATAACTAATTTTTGTATAGTTGTATGTGTAATCAGGCCTGGTATGATCGTGCTTCAAAGGAGCCTAGGAGGTTGGGAGAAGAAACGAATACTTTTCTAGACGAGAAACTTTGCTAAGATTTGAATAAGAACAGAAATGTTAATCACGATGCATTCCACATGAATTTTTATCTTTCTGCCACTTGATATTCACTCTCTTGTCGATTTCACGTGCTCCAACGATGGTTAGGAAATTTGTGGAATGTCGCTACGTCCGGCCGTTTCGTCGAGAGAAGTTATCTCGAAGGCTACTGATATCTCCGTTGCCTTTAGAGTGGCGAAAAAAAATGTCAGGAGGTGATTTGATTGATTTCGACGAGCTGACACAGTGGTGAAAAAACCATTTGTGTCAAGGTCATCGTCTTCGCGTTCTCAAAGTCATCGATCGTTTTTCAAATGGGAATATGTTTTTATTTTTTATTAAGACGTTGTAGCTGATATTCAGATGAATTCAATAACCTATGATGTCATGACCTTGAAATGGTTTTTCACCAAAATATTTTTGGTGAGATACTTTTTCGTTCGCAAAACCCCAAAGAAAGAAGTCAGATGGCGTTAAATCGCCGGATCATGGTGGCCAAATCACATCGCCGTGACGCTAGATAACACGACATGCGGACTTTTTGAACTGTATATGCAACATTTTCACGATTTTTGTAGTGAATTTTCACCAGTTCTATGCGTTGCTCGATCGTGTCATACTCCATGACTGAACCTCCCTACTTCCTGATGCCATTTGTCAAAGATTAGTACTCTACGTTCGCCGCAAAAAAATGAGGCACAATTTAAAACGTCGGGTCGTTTTGAGACACCTGCTATTTTCTCTATTTTCAATCGACCCGAAAGTTGCATAACTAATTTTGTATTGTTGTATGTGCAATCAGGCCTGGTATGATTATGCTTGAAAGGCGCCTAGGAGGTTGGGAGAAGAAACGAATACGGCTAGACGAGAAACTTTGCTGAGATTTGAATAAGAACAGAAATGTAAACCACGATGCATTCTATGTGAATTTTTATCTTTCCGCCACTTGATATTCGCTCCTTTGTCGATTTCACGTGCTCCACCGATGATCAGGAAATTTGTGAAATGTCGCTACGTCCGGCCGTCGAGAGAAGTTATCTCGAAGGCTACTGACAATCGCTCATACCTCTATGCGTACTGGAGCAAAGTATAAATGGTTATGTCGCTTCGTTACCGGAAAGTAAAGTTGTTTTTTAAAAAGATATTGCTTGTTTTTCTTTTATTTTATGGATTTATTTATTAAGTAGATGAAAGTGGACCGTAATGTTTTTTGTTTTTTTTTTTTCATTCAAGACGGATTTCTCTGTCTTATCTCATGATAATGACAGACTACATGCACGTACACATAAGATGTAGATTAGACCTCGCAACTTCACAGTCACCCTGTGTTACGTTGATACAAGTGTGAGTTGAATATTTTTTAAGTGCAACAGCTTTCGTTTTATTTTGTGCGAGAGTAATGAGATGTTTTACCCTAGGTTCGGTTCGAGTTCCTCAATTTTCTTAATTCACGGAATTTCTAGAATCTCCTTCGAAATAATAGTCGCAGGATCTTGTAAGCGCGTCGGATATAGGATATTAACGTTACCATCGATAGACCACTTCGAAGCATAGATCTTTGGAAAGGAAAGTTTTTTGGTCGGACTTCATTTTAGCAATTTCTTTGGATTATGCAATTACAATGGGACACAAATTGTCAAATAATTAGTTCGCAATACATATTTTTTGCCTACGAATGATCTATGTCTGTCATTCGAAAATGAAAATAACGATGCGAGAGAAATGCGTAAACTTTGCACTTAAAAATGAATAAGTTGTGGGTGTGGTTTAGTCGCCCAGAAAGAAAGTTTATTGGTTATTATTGGTTGGTAGGTGTTTTTGGTCGGATTAAAAGTGAATTGATGTTTACTGACTTTTAAGGATTCAATACCGAGTGTGTTCTATCGTTTTCGCCAAACTCTCTGTTAAAGGCGCTTTTTTAATTTCTAAATATTCCAAACGCGAAGCTCGGGAATCTTCTATCAACCTGGAATAAAGTTCGGTAAAAAGGGAAAGATGGATTCATAACATTACGATTAGAGACAATCAAAAAAATTAATACAAGTTAGTTTTCATTAGTTTTTCATGTTTTTATTTGTTAAACTCAATTTACTTGTGTACTTGATTTTTCATTACTTTACTCATCTTTGTATGTAATACATAAAGAAGGGTTGGTAATGGTGATAACTCTCAATTTCAATATACTAACAATACTGACGTTATTTATGATAGGTAAAATTGTCTTTAAAAAATTGCTCTATTAATGTAGTAATGTTTTTCTCAATGATGATTTTTTCCAGGGATCTTGACACTCTGCACGCCATTATTCCACCATTAGGTCAAATAAAATTTTATACATTTTTTAAGTGAAATAAATATATTCTCCAGAATTGGCATATTTTCTGGTGATGAAATAACAGACAAATTTGCAGTCGAGTAGAATGCGCAGAAGAATAGAATCGTTTATCAGTAGCCTTGGCGACAGCAACTTTGGTTCCCGAGAGCCGGACATTTTTCTAGCCTCTTGATTATTGCTGGAGCACGAAAAGTCGACGAGGGAGTAAATAATAATTCGCAAAAAGGCGAACATTCTTATGCAATCACGTCCTATATATACATGACTGTTCGAAGCTTAGCAAAGTCTGAGGTGGCATCGAGGCATCAGTTTTCTCCCGCTACTCGTACAGTCAGCATCAGCGAAGCACAAGAACAGATTCGACTGCAGCAGGATAGTACCTCCGTTAGTTGCAGCTATACGACTATACAAAAGGTAGTAAAATAACATTTTTATATAAAATAAAATTTAAAGTATTCTTTTCGCGAAGGGCCGTATTTTGTGGGGACATAACCAGGGCTCTTTTGAATCATTGGTAAACTACAGTAGCGCTTAATAGACATAACACACAATCAATTATTCTACCCAACGAAAAACTGGAACAAAAAATTTCGCACGAATTTAGTAGATTTGGACATTTTTACATTTTTTCTGAAACGTCGCAGCCACGAAAATTTTTCCACTAGCCACATTTTTCGAAGTTTTATCATTAAGCTTTTCTTTAAATATTCGGTGATCCCCTGTTTTTTCCTGTCTTTGCGGAATCTTTAGAAATTTTTCTCGTGTTGAACAGTTTACAGCAGGCCTCTGGAGTTGTTTAGTGTACCTATATATCGTTAGATAGAAATGCGGCCGGTTCGTCATTTCCATAACGTGCCGTATAAATGAAACGATTTTTACAGTCGTAATTTCTCATTAGAAGTTCGGTAACGTGTCTCAAAATTTTACCAGTGTACTATACGCAAATATCAATTAATTGTTGAATATTCGGGTTCATCGAAGTAATTCCTTAAACAATATATTCACACAGACTATCTACTTGACCTATGTTGAAAGAGTTGAAAAGAATATGATCTGAATGTAGATACACATAAAATTCTCAAGGTGGTTTATTGGAAGGACAATCTTTACATAACCGCATCATTCACATTTTTTTCCCTTGCGGATGGCACTCTCACAACAGCCTGTATGACCAATATCAAACTTTGTCAGAGGCTGCCCATACCTTCGTAACATTTTCCTGTCCAAATTAAGTGGATTGTTCTAAACTTGTGATTTCAGGCGAATAATTTTCAAGTACTTGATGTAAATTTTGTAATTTTTTTAATTGCACATTTTATCGCCTGTAGTTCATAAATTTCATAATATAATTCCTCGATGAAAATTATTTTAGCTACACGTTCGTCGGCTCATTACATTTTTGGAGGCTTGCCGTGATGAAGATCTTGCTGTTAATCGTTTGCCTCGCTATTGGCGGTGAGTACATTCAAAATAAGCATCGCGAACCTAGGGTGCAAACTTCTTGGATGAGTAGTATCCCTTTTTTTCATGAACAATGGTGGGTTAAACCAATACACAAGGTTACAAAGGCTGAGCTGCAGTAAAATCTTAATGGGAAAAATACCTTCAGACTAAAAAAAAAATCGATGATTTTTATGATTTTTTTTAAAGGAATATTTTCACACTGCTTGTGAGGCGTAGGGTATGCTTAATACTACTTTTGGCTATTACACGTTATTTGTTCTGTTATAATGTTTGTTTAATGCGGTGGTAGGGCACGGTCTTCCAATCGGGTTGCGGGGCATGTTGGCATGCGGCGTGACACGTAGCGTCCGTGGGATTAATCTGAAAAAGAAGCACAGAGATATTTCTTTCATTAACACTCATACGTAGAATATGAACTGAGAAAAAGAGTGAACTGTTGAAAATTGATTGAACGGTACGCTTCGAAACACAAATATTGAATTTCCGAAAAAAATGGTTTTATTTCGGAATAAAGAATACTTTTTTTCAAGACCATTTTGAGTCATGTTATAGACAATAGGGTTGAATAGATTTATACCAAGTTTCATCAGAACCGGTCGATCCATTTTCAGTTATACGTCACGCCAATTGTGAAAATGTCGTTTAGAAGGTATGTTTTCTCTGCGGAGATTCCGATATTTTCTGTGTTATTGACTGAATTCGTGTATTTTTCTAACGACATCTTGAAATGATCGATCTAATAAAAAGTACATTTTTCGCCATGACGCTTCACAGAGTTGTGATTTCGCGAAGCGATGGCCAAAATATTTCCCCCCTGAGTTTGGTAGTTTTGTAATGAGGCTCCCATTTGCAGTATCATCTGCAGTACGATATTGATTTAAGGGGTCTTCATACTTTAGACGCAAAAAAGGCAATTTTCATGAATTGTTTTGAATGACTTATATTATAGACATTGTTATAAAAGTTGTTACTCTTAATAAATACACTTTCGAAAAATATTTTAAAAGTTCTTTTATGTATTTATGTAACCCAAAGAAACTTTAAACACGTTTTTCTCGAAACAACGTTTTTCGACGGCTTGGTGATAAAATTTTCGAAACTACTCAACCGATCCTAACCACATTTGAACCACATATTCTTTACAACTATAATTATAGCACATATCAAGGATTTTTTTAATTCTGTTATTTACTATTTTTTGACAAAAATGATGAAAAAAACACGTTTTTTTTTATTTTTCGAAAAATGTCCGCCATTTTGTTATTTTTGCATATATAAAAAATCGTACGAAAAGTGATATAGCCGTAAACATACTGACAAGGGGACAGTACGGCAGTCGGATTTTTGTAATTTTTCGTACTCATGGTACGCGAAGTTCAAAGCTCGAATATTAATATCCCAAAGCAGTTCGACGCCATATTCAGAAATTTGCGAGAAAATTGCCTTTGAAGTTCTCCAGCGCATTCTTATCCCACAAAGATGCAACGATATTCGAACCCGGCTCGTGGCGTACCCGATAGCGCTCGAGTCTAGTAATCGCGGGGTCGCTGGTTCGAGTCTCACTTCGAAATTTATTTATTTTTTTCATTTTTTTTAAGTGAAAAAACGCAAGTCATATTTTTAATTATCTCTTGATTATAAACATACATTTTCAAGTATCAATATTTATAACCAACAACATTTTTAGGATGAAAATGAAAAACGTCAGGTAAGGAATTGAATACTTTATTATTCGGTCTGTATTCGTTTGTTTTATACATCGGGTGTAATGTTACACGAGCCAGAGTGATAACCATCGTTAAAACAAGCGTTATATTCACATATTTCAACATTTATTCTTCTATTTATATTCCTATTAAACTCAAGGGAGTTTATGTAAATATTATTACTGGATATTTTTACGTCGCCTATTCGCAATTTCAAGCAAGAGATAATCAAAAATAAGACTTGCATTTATCAATGACAATTGTAATTACATATATGTGAATTAGCATAGATTTTATGATTTTTATCCCGGGATTATTTATTTATTTTTTTATAAATAATCACCTATTGTTATATATAAATAATATATGATCATATATGAGAAAATATATACTTATGTATAACTATAATGAATTTTGTACATAAATAACTATATATGGATTTTGTCCATATATAAACATATATAGATATATTATATTAATTATATATAATAATATGTGATTATATACAACAAAAATTTATCGGGATATTTAAATGACGGAGGTATGCGAATTGAAAAGAAAATTAAAAAAAAAAAAATTTCGAAGTGAGACTCGAACCAGCGACCCCGCGATTACTAGACTCGAGCGCTACCGGGTACACAACGAGCCCGGTTCGAATATCGTTGCATCTTTGTGGGATAAGAGTGCGCTCGAAATCTTCAAAGTCAATTTTCTCGAAAATTTCTGAGTATGGCGTCGAACTGCTTTGGGATATTAATATTCGAGCTCTGAACTTCACGTACCATGAGTACTAAAAATTACAAAAATCCGACTGCCGTACTGTCCCCGTGTGAATCTAAAACCGTTTGATTTTTTGTTTCGGATGATCCATCTCCGAGATTTCATCAACAGCGCAGACGAACCATTTTTGTAGGACATTTTTTAACTACCATTTTTGCCTATAAATAGGGCTTTGAATGAATATTTCTTTCAAATGTATTTCATAAGTGTACTTAGTAAGTGTTAGTAAGCCTTTAATAGGCTTTACATTGAAAATAAAGATGAAAAAAAATCGCAATCTGTAGATCGGTACAAACGAAAGAGAATCGTCATCCCATGAACCGAGAGTTTGACGAAATGGATAGAACACACACGCCAAAATTGCTATTAAATCCTTGAAAATCATGAATCATCAATTCGCTTTTAAACCGACCAAAGATACCTACAACTCGATATTCTTTTGATAAGTAGCAACGACTTATTCTCATAGGTATCGTTGTAGAAACAACGGCTATCCGTCTAAAACGTTCAGTTGGCGGAAGATCGATAGGAATTGAAAAGGCCCCGTACTTCGTATCCATAACACAGCGCGGGTACCATCTGTGTGGTGGAGCCTTGATAACCACAAAGCATGTTCTTACGGCGGCTAAGTGTCTTGTCAATGAATTTGGCAACGTGATTCACGACTTGACAGTAGAGAGTGGTACGGCTAAAAAATATGACGGAGATGCCTTGCATATGATAGAACATCTCTTCATTGCTCCCGGATTTGATGTGCGTGGATTCCGGAACGACATAGCTGTCATAGTCGTAAGGGAACGAAACATAAACCGTGCATTTACAACTTTGATTTCTTAGTTTAAAGTAATCAGTACTCCTATTTCGGAAGATTGAGGGACTTGATCTTGAATTAACTACGTAGATAGGATGGCAATCCATTGGCAATCCTCTCATTGATGATTGCAGTTGGACCCATCGCAAATCTAAACTTCGCCGACCAAAAATTCCGGTAATTTCTCCCTTTGTAGTTATCAGAAAACGTCAAGACGAAAGTCAACCAAAAGCCAATAGCATTGCCAAAAATGAAGTTACGGAGAAGCGGAAAAGCCAGATTCATCGCCTTCGCTTCCACGGACAACCCATGGGAGAATACGCTTCTTCACACATTAAGGATCAAGATACGTTCCATGGCCTCTTGTTCCGGGATCTCCAGCACAGATCCAGTCACATATCTTCCTCGCATGTTTTGCGGATTGAGTGAACCATCTGAAAGCATCGACACAGTGAGTACCCACGGTAGCTAGCCTGATCCCGTACTGACCACATCGATCAAGTTCATGGTTCACTTGGAATATTTTTAGCGAAAATCTTAAAAACATAAACGCTTTCAAAATACGAATCATCGATATTGCCATTTGGAGCTATACTACACACGGTCGCCAAGGATTTTTATCAACCATAATAGAATGAATCGTTAGCGGCCGAGTTCTGTCCACTAGCAGATGAAATGAACTCATTCGTCTGCCTCTGCATAATCAATATCAAGTATCTCAGAGATATCAATGCCCTCTTATATTCCGGAGTAATTGAAGAACGTGTCGAATTCGTCAGTTTTCTAAATAAAAGCATTATGTTTGATCGCACGAAAAGTAGCTGAACTCTAAATTATAGTTTTTACTAAGGAGCATTTTCCATTACGGAGAAAAAAACTTCGTATTGTTTCCCGCGAACATTTGTAGAGTACTAATTTTCTGTATTGCCTTTCTTGCGATGTATGCCACTGTCATAATTATGGTATCAATATAATTACTCGAGTTTCGCTTCTCGCTAAGCTTATGGTCACTGCGATCGGCACGGAAACGGAAGGATTTGAGTTACCCAACGTATTCGGTTATTGAAGGATGTCAAATCAGCCCATATATATGCATGTATTGGTATACTTTACTATATACGGTTTTCATTGCAGGGTGATTCTGGTGGACCACTGGTTCGAAATGGCAAAGTCATAGGCATATTGGCGTCTTCAAACGCTTCCTCCCACTTTTTCATAGATGTCTATGCATTCACATATTCCATCGAAGAAGCGAAGAAATGCTGGACATCTTCATGTAGTGCGATACATTCGAAATATATATTGTATCCTTCATATGATCAATAATTAATTATTGATTAAAAAAACCGCAGAAAGATGTAAAAAGTCATTACAAATTTGAAGAAGATTACGTGTGCGACGTAAATGAAGAGGGTTTGAAAATATATCACCCGAAAACGGAAGCATCTAAACGAGCTGAAGTGTCATTGTCGACTTTTTTTTTTTGGGCGACGAAAGCACGTCGACAACTAATTCTTTTTCGAGTAAGCAAATTTTTTACGCACTTTTTTCGCCTCGTTGCTCCTCTTTTTGGTACGCACACATAGATCATTCGTAGGGACAAAAATGTATTGCGCCGATTAAATGTATCAAAAATGTATTAGTTGACAATGTGTGTCCCATTGTAAGTGCACAATCCAAATAAATCTCTAAGACGAGAGCAGACTAAAAAACGTTTCTTTTCAAAGATTTATGCCTCGAGGGGGTATGTCGATAGGAATGTTAACATTCTATTGCCAACACGCTTTCAGGATCCTGCGACGAGCTTCATTATTTCGAAAAAGATTGTAGAATGTTTATGAGTGAAAAAAAAATGCGAAACTTAAACCGAACCTAGGGAAAAACATCTCATTACTCTAGCAGAAAATAAAACGGAAGTTGTCGCTATTCAAAAATACTCAACTAACACTTGTATCAATATAACCCAGGGTGGCTGTTAAGGTGCGAGGTCTAATTTACACCCTGCATATAATTTGTCATTATCATGAGATAAGACAGAGAAATCCGTCCTAACTGAAAAAAACGGTACGTCCCACTTTCATTTACTTTATAAATAAATCAATAATATAACAGAAAAATACGTAAAGTCTTTTAAGGCGTTACCCCCACTTGTAGCGCAAAAAAGGCCCTTTTCATAATTTTTTTCAAAGAAAACTACAAAGCTTTTTTAATCGATCAATATACCATCTTAATGAACACATCTTGAAGAACTTTCAGTAATTTTTTTATTGAAAAATATTACATTGTTTAGTGGCAAATGGCCGTCAATGAAATAATGTTTTTATATACACGGTTCGCGGTGACCAACATTGCGGCGGAGTGGATCATCTGAAAAAAAAATGCGGATGGATTTAGTCAAATATAAGTATAAACTAGTCTTTAATCGAAGGATTTTAAAAAATATTCAATTTTTACAAAATGGCGGACAGTCAAAGTTAATGGTTCGATTTTAACGAAAAAAAACGGCCGTTTTTAGCTATAAAACCGCCATTTTTTTCGAAAAAAAAAAATCGAAAGATTAAGGACTACATTTTTATGTATTAAATAAGCCTGCAAAATTTCAAGAAGGTCGGTTCATTAGTGTTCGAGTAATCTTGGTCACCGACTTCAGAAATGCCATTTTGAGAAAAACGCGCGCCAGACGGCAGACTAGCCGGTCGTTTACACAACGGATTCTTCTCTTTCAACGCTCATATCTTGGTCAATTTTGTTCGGATCGACTTGAAATTTTCAGGACATATTATCAGATACTCATAATTCAAAAAAATGCAATGAAAAAAAACGATTTTTTCAAAATCGCAAGTGGGGGTAACCCCTTTAAAAATAACGTTTTTTGCCGGTAACGCAGTGACTATATAAACTATTTACATTTTGGTCGAGTAGCATAGACGTAGGGGGTTAGAGTCGCTTTCACAAAAAAAATTTCCGCAAACCGTCCGGACGGCGAGATATTCTACGAATTTCCTGATCATCGTTGGAGCACGTGAACATCGACAAGCGAGTGAATATCTATTGGCAAAGAGATGAAAAATTATATGGATTGCATTGTGGTTTACGCATCGTTTCCTACTCAAATCTTAACAAAGTTTCTCGTCTACCCGGATTCGTTTAATCGCCCAACCACCAAGACGCCTTTGAAGCACAATCATACCAAGCCTGATTACACATAAAATAATACAAAAATTAGTTATGTAACTTTCCTTGTCGATTCGGAATAGAGAAAATAAAGGGTGTCTCAAAATTACCTGACATCTTAAATTGCGCGCCATTTTTTTTTGTGGCGAACATGTAGAGTACTAATCATTGACACCTGGTCTCAGGAAGTACTGAGTGTTTGTCGTGAAGAATTACACGATTGAGAAACACATAGAAATGGGGGAAATTCACAACAAAACAGGTGACAATTTCGCAGAGACGGTTCGAAACGTCCGAATGTCGTGTCGTCTCGCGCCGCGGCGATGTAAATTGGCCACGAAGATCGTGCGATTTGACGCCATTAGACTTCTTTCTTTGGGGTTTTCTGAAAGGAAAGGTGCATGCTAATGATCCACAGATTCCGGAGCTCAACGAAGCAATTGGAAGCACCATTAATGAAATTAGTCCGCAATTATGCCAAAGTGTTATTGAAAATTTCTTCAGAAGAGTGAAGGTTTCCCAACAGGGACGAGGCGGCCATTTATCGGTTATTGTATTCCCCACATATAACCACCATGTTTGTACCTTGTATTAAAATGAAAATATTCTTACTTTTCAAATGGATAATACGTTTTCGTAATAAATTAAAGTGTCAGGGCATTCTGTGACACCCTATATAATTACCCAGATGATCTTTTTGACCGGATACACAATCAGAAGACTATAATTGTATTCTACTCATGCGCATACTCATACAATCGATAGTTTACTGCCAGGCTAATCCGACCAGAGTAGCTCTGTCGGCCATCTTTTCATTGCCTTTTCGATGAGCTATAGTGAGTTCTTATCTTTGTATCCATCGTCCGGACGGGTGTTTTTTGTTGACACGACAAACTTTTCGAATGACTAACTCAAAAGAGCATAAAACTCAGTCTACTAAAATCAATCGTCCTATAAATTTAAAGCTTTCCAAACTGATGACACTCAGCAAAAAATAGACAGCAGGGTCCGAAATAAGCGCCTGGGGCGATCCTCCTTGCCCACAAAGTGGAAGATAAGGATGGAAACCTGCGTCCATAGTTCTTCGGAGCCATTAGGACAACGGACAATGGGACAGAGCATCGAACATGTCGTGATTATAATCCGAATAACAACCATGAATTCATAATTGGACTCATCCTTTGAAATGTCGTTTTGTTAACTCTTCAACGGCAAATCGGTGACCCGCTATTCGCCTACTATACGAGAAAATACCTTGCCAAATATCACCGGCTATCGAGTTTACTACACAGCGCTTAAAGAGTCCTCGATGAATCACGAGACGCGGTTGCGTCTCGACGCCGAGTAATAAAAAAATACCACTGTCATAAAAAAGGTCACGGACGACGAATACGCCACGACTCTTTATACAGTAAGATGGGCTTTAAGAGACGATTTTTTAACTTTACGTGAAAACAGGGCGACGAATCGAAAATATAATGACAGTTTATCAATGGAATATGATTTTTTCTTATCGACTTTGTTCGAGTCATTTTTCGATCCGTCTACTCAACCTTGAAATTTCACAATATTCGACCCAATTCTCGAGCGCTTTCTTCGCACAGAAATTCTTCTTCCACACTGCGAGAATCTCACGCTACCGCACAAAGGTACGTGAGAAATACAACAAACGTGGCGCACTAGTGCCAAACCAGTTGGGTTATTCAAATGTACACTTGAATAACCCAACTGTTTCTGCAGCGTCTAGCCTCCAAGTACGGTTAGAGGTTCAAAGTGGAAAGGCAGTGAAAGTATTTTCACTTTCAATGAAAGTGAATATAAGTGCATAAAAACAGCCCTATTTACGGTTATAAAATTAATAAGAAAGAGGGGAAAAACGGTCAAAATATCATTAGTACACGATGCTTTTCGCCGAATGTTTTCGTATGTCTGATGGGTGCACAATTAATACGGATACAGGTAGCTCAAGACTCCTCAAAGATCTTCGCAAATTCCGTTTCTAAAAAAAGCCAATAAAAGTGTCTCAGGAAAACTGTCCAGGTAGCCTTTCTCACGTACTTGAAAGACGCGGCACTGGCGAACGTGCACGACGGACCGCATCTTATAATCGTGCCCAGTTCCACCATGAGTAAGTAGACAAAAAATCATTGGTCTTGAATTCAAAAATTTATATGTAAAAAAAATTTTCAACAAGCTTTTATTCAATGTACTAAAAAATAGAAAATAATTATTTTTTTCCAAGTCACCTTATGTGACTATAAATAAAAGCTTGTGGGGCTAACTAAATGTAAATACATGTTTAACGAATTTGATCAATTCAAATTCTTTAACCGTATTTAAAGTGTCAGGTCATTTTGAGACACCCACTATTTTCTATATGTCCACCTGACGAGAAAGTTACAGAAAATAATTGTTGTTCAGTTGTATGTGTAATCAGGCCTGGTATGATTGTGCTTCAAAGGAGCCTAGGAGGTTGGGAGAAGAAACGAATACGGCTAGACGAGAAACCTTGCTAAGATTTAAATCATAAAAGAAATGTAAATCACAATGCATTCCAGATGAATTTTTATCTTTTTGTCACCTCATATTCACTCCTTTGTCGATTTCACGTGCTCCAACGATGGTCAGGAAATTCGTGAATATCGCTACGTCCGACCGTTTCGTCGAGAAAAGTTATCTCCAAGGCTACTAACAATCACTCATACCTCTCTATGTACTGGAGCAAAGTATAAATAGTTCGGTTGCTTCGGTACCAAGAAGTTCTTTTTAAAAAGATTCTGCTGACTTTTCTTTTATTTTATACATTTATTTATAAAGTATTATTGACGTGGTTTAGTCGCCCAGAAAGAGAGTTCGAAATGTTACGTCAGCTTGTTTCGTTGCTCTTTTCGGGTGATCGATTGATTTCATACGTGAGGGATTCTCCGTCAATTCAGCCACTTTTTTCGACCATCTCAGATCTGCCCCATAATTGATTATATCAAAGTGCTACTAAAAGGCCTTCTATGTGAATTTTTTCAAATTTTTTCATTCAACATTTTAGAAAATACCGTTTTTTTTCCAAATGAATATATATCTCGAAAACTAGAAGTAACTGAAAAAAATGTCTGCACATAAAAGTTGTAGTTTTGTGTTCGCATTCGAGCGGACGACGAAATAATTTTTACGTTCCGGTAACGCTGATTTTTTACCAAAAAAGCGGAAAATTATTTTTTTAGTTACAATAGCGGCCACTGTTTTCGGTTGAAAAGAATACAGAGTCTTTCAGTATGTCTGACGATATCGTAAAAAAATCGCCAGAGTGGCACGGATCGAGGTTCTAGGGTAAAAAGAATGAAACCACACAAATTAATTTTTTTATACCGGAACCTCGCGCCGAGCCGATTTTTCCATGTTGACATATCTCAGAAACTTGAAGTTACCGAAGAAAAATGTCTTCGAATAAAAGATGTAGTTTTGTGTTAGCTTTCGAGCGGAATATTTGAAATAATTTTTATGTTCCGGTAACGCTGACTTTTTTACCAAAAAAGGGGAAAATTAATTTTTTTTCAGAAATAGCCGTTTTTCGGCTGAAAAAATTACAGAGTCTTCCCGAATGTCTGATAATATCGCAAAAAATCAGCAGAGTGGGACGAAGCGAGGTTCCGGTATAAAAAAAATAATTTGTGTGGTTTCATTTTTTTTACCCTGGATCCTCGATCCGTGCCACTCTGGCGATTTTTTTACGATATCGTCAGACATACTGGAAGACTGTAATTTTTTCAGACAAAAAATAGCCGTTTTTTAATAAAAAAATAATTTCCCCTTTTTTTGGTAAAAAATCAGCGTTACCGGACCGTAACATTTTTTTCAAGTCGTCCGCTCGAAAGCTAACACAAAACTACAAAGTTTATGCACACACATTTTATCAGTTACTTCTAGTTTCCGAGATATATTCATTTGGAAAAAAACGGCATTTTCTATAATGTTGAATTTAAAAATCTGAAAAAATTCACATAGAATGCCTTTTAGTAGTGCTCTGATATAACCAATTATGGGGCAGATCTGAGATGGTCGAAAAAAAGTGGCTCAATTGACGGAGAATCCCTCACGTTGGTCAGTTACGTCCCGCACATAGATTTTTTAATTGTTTAGAATTCTTACACCGGTCTGCAGTCTTATTTCAATCGGAACATCGATATTCGATAAGTGGAACAATACAAAATATGGCTCGTACATTCCGAAAATGTTTGTGTATTTAAGAGTTTCGCAAAAAATATGCCCAGTGAAACAGTAACTTGATCCATGTCGTCAGTACGTGACCAGGCTAGCCAATGTGGGTACTTACCATATAGGTTCTTTTACTATATTCACTGAATCCGCAAAATTTGTCAGCAGGATATGCGAGTTCCTCTACGGGTGGAAACCCTGGACAAAAGTCAATGCGATGTACTTGGATCTCTAATTGGTGAAGATGCGAGTTCGTCATTGGGTTGTCCGTGGAAGCGAATGCTATGATCTTGGCTATTACCGGGCCTCGTTAACTCCGCAGTTGGCAACGCTGTTGGGTATTTTTTGACTTCCCACTTGGCGCTTTCTGATCGCTACAAAGGAAAAATATTGACGCCATTGTTGGTCGGCGAAGATTAGATTTGCGATGGATCGTCATTAAGAGGATTGCAATTGGATTGCCGTCCTATATACATAGTTAATTCAAGATCAAGTCCGTCAATCGTTCGAAATAAAAGTACCGATAAGTTCAAACTATGAAATCAAAGTCGTAGAATGCTCGGTTTATGTTTCATTCACTTACGACTATGACAGCTATGTCGTTCCGGAATCCTCGCAGACAGAATCCGGGAGCGATAAAGAAATGTCGTATCTTATGCGTGGTACGACTGTAATTGTTTAGAGCCGTACCGCTCACTACTGACAAATCGGGACGCGCGTTGCCAAATTTATCGACACGACAGCTCGCTGCAGTAAGAACGTGCTTTGTGGTTGTCCACGCACCACCACATACATGGTATCCGTTCTGTTTTATCGATCCGAAAAACGGGGCGTTTTCAAATACTAACGATGTTCCGCCAGCGGAACGTTTTAGACGGGTCGCCGTTGTTTCTACAACAATATCGATGAGAATAAGTCGTTGGTATTTATCAAAAGTTTATTGGTTGGTAGGTGTTTTTGGTCGGTTTAAAAGTGAATTGATGTTTAATGACTTTTAAGGATTCAATACCGAGTGTGTTCTATCGTTTTCGCCAAACTCTCTGTTAAAGGCGCTTTTTTAATTTCGAAATATTCCAAACGCGAAGCTCGGGAATCTTCTATCAACCTGGAATAATGTTCGGTAAAAAGGGAAAGATGGATTCATAACATTACGATTAGAGACAAACAAAAAGATTAATACAAGTTAATTTTTGTTAGTTTTTCATTTTTTTATTTGTTAAACTCAATTAACTTGTGTACATGATTTTTCATTACTTCATTCATCGTTGTATGTAATACATAAAGAAGGGTTGGTAATCGTGATAACTCTCAATTTCAATATACTAACAACGCTGACGTTATTTATGATACGTAAAATTGTCTTTAAAAAATTGCTCTATTAATGTATAAGTAATGTTTTTCTCAATAATGATTTTTTCCAGGGATCTTGACAGTCTGCACGCCATTATTCCACCTTTAGGTCAAATAAAATTTTATACATTTTTTAAGTGAAATAAATATATTCTCCAGAATTCACATATTTTCTGGCGATGAAATAACAGACAAATTTGCAGTCGAGTAGAATGCGCAGAAGAATAGAATCGTTTATCAGTAGCCTTGGCGACAGCAACTTTGGTTCGCGACAGCCGGACATTCTTCTAGCCTCTTGATTATTGCTGGAGCACGAAAAGTCGACGAGGGAGTAAATAATAATTCGCAAAAAGGCGAACATTCTTATGCAATCACGTCCTATATATACATGACTGTTCGAAGCTTAGCAAAGTCTGAGGTGGCATCGAGGCATTAGTTTTCTCCCGCTACTCGTACAGTCAGCATCAGCGAAGCACAAGAACAGATTCGACTGCAGCAGGATAGTACCTCCGGTAGTTGCAGCTATACGACTATACAAAAGGTAGTAAAATAACATTTTTATATAAAGTAAAATTTAAAGTATTTATTTCGCGAAGGGCCGTATTTTGTGGGGACGTAACCAGGGCTCTTTTGAATCATTGGTAAACTACAGTAGCGCTTAATAGAAATAACACACAATCAATTATTCTACCCAACGAAAAACTGGAACAAAAAATTTCGCACGAATTTAGTAGATTTGGACATTTTTACAAATGTTCAAATGTGCGATGTTTCTGAAACATCGCAGCCACGAAAATGTTTCCACTAGCCACATTTTTCGAAGTTTTATCATTAAGCTTTTCTTTAAACATTCGGTGATCCCCTGTTTTTTCCTGTCTTTGCGGAATCTTTAGAAATTTTTCTCGTGTTGAACAGTTCACAGCAGGCCTCTGGAATTGTTTAGTGTACCTATATATCATTAGATAGAAATGCGGCGGGTTCGTCATTTCCATAAAGTGCCGTGTAAATGAAACGATTTTTATAGTCGTAATTTCTCTTTAGAAGTTCGGTAACGTGTCTCAAAATTTTACCAGTGTAATATACGCAAATATCAATTAATTGTTGAATATTCGGGTTCATCGAAGTAATTCCTTAAACAATATATTCACACAGACTATCTACTTGACCTATGTTGAAAAAGTTGAAAAGAATATGATCTGAATGTAGATACACATAAAATTCTCAAGGTGGTTTATTGGAAGGACAATCTTTACATAACCGCATCATTCACATTTTTTTCCCTTGCGGATGGCACTCTCACAACAGCCTGTATGACCAATATCAAACTTTGTCAGAGGCTGCCCATACCTTCGTAACATTTTCCTGTCCAAATTAAGTGGATTATTCTAAACTTGTGTTTTCAGGTGAATAATTTTCAAGTACTTGATGTAAATTTCGTAATTTTTTTAATAGCACATTTTATCGCCTCTAGTTCGTAAAATTGATAATATAATTCCTCGATGAAAATTCTTTTAGCTACACGTTCGTCGGCTCATTACATTTTTGAAGAATTGCCGTGATGAAGATCTTGCTGTTAATCGTTTGCCTCGCTGTTGCCGGTGAGTACATTCAAAAGAAGCATCGTGAGTCTAGGGGAAAACTTCTTGGAGGATCAATATGTCTCTCTTTGCGCGAACAATGGTTGCTTTTACCAATACAAAAGGCTACTAGACCTGGGCAGTAAAATATTAAGTAATATTAATCATAAAATTAACAGTAAAATATTAAGGGGTAAAATACATTTAGGCCAGGATCAAAGGCTGATTTTAATCTTTTTTTTCAAAAGGAAAGTTTTTACACCATTTTTGAGACTTAGGATATGTTTTATTACTACTTTTGGCTGGTATATGTCATTTTTTTTATTCATTTTGGGGTTAGTCCACAGTAATGAGTATAAAATTATATGCAAATTTAACAATTTTTTTCGTATGAAAAAGTGATTCACTCATAAAATTAATTACACATGTATTTAGTATGAATATAGAGCTGTTAGGAAATATATATATTCTTTTTTCGATGTACAAATCGGCCGACTACTAATATTTTCTTTTGTTATCTTTTTTTAGGCGCTCCGCGGCGTGACATTTAGCATCCACAATTTTTTTACCTACCACAATTAACAAAAAATCTCGTCAATCTACATTAGAATACTTAAAGAATTACGCACGGAATTTGAGAAATATTATTTTATTCAAAAGTTGTAGGTATTTGAACTTAAGAAATGAATTTTCAGTGAAAAGTTTCGTATAAAACTGCTCATAAAATGAAAAGTTTTCGATTAATCAGAAATTCCGTACCTACTTCTCTGCAAAAGGCAATTGGGAACGTAACTTTTAAGTTTGAAATAAAGCGAGTGAAAATTGTTGAAGTTATTTGTCACGCCAATTAGAAAAAAGATAACAAAAGAAAATATTAGTATTCAGCCATTTTGTACATCGGGGAAAAAAATATTTTCTATGAGCTTTATATTCATATTAAATAGATGTGTAATTAATTTTATGAGTGAATCACTTTTTCATACGAAAAAAAATTGTTAAATTCGCACATGATTTTATACCCGTTACTGTGGCCTGACCTCTTAATACTTAAATACGGCTGAGGTATGGCTGGATCTTCTAAACGGATTGCGGTGCATGTTGTCAGGCGGCGTGAATCGTAGCGTCGATGGGATTGATCTGTAAAAAAGCAACGAAGATTATTCTTTCATCAACACTCATACGCAGAATATAAAACAAGAAAAATTGAGAAATGTTGAAAATAGGTTAAATGGTACGCTTTGAATCAAAAAGATTGAATTTTTGGAAAAAGAACTAGATTTTTCGAAAAAATGTAGTTAAAATAGCATGTAAAAAATGTAGTTAAAATAGAATGTAAAAAAATAAAAAATAGCTACATTTTGGAACAAAAAGTAATTTCTTTTTCAAGAACAGTGAGGGTCATGCTTCGAACAATAAGGTTGGATAGATTAATACGAAATTTCATTAGAAGCTGTCGATTAGTTTTTAGCCATACGTCACGCCAATTTTGACAATGCAGTTTAAAAGAATTCTTGTCTCTGCGGAGATTCGGACATTTTCTGCATTATTGACTACATTCGTGTATTTTTTAATCGACATCTTAAATTGATTATTCTCATAAAAAGTTTTTTTTCCGCCGTTAGGCTTCCGAGAGTTGTGTTTTGACGAAGCGATTGTTAAAATATGTTTCCCCTGAGATTGATAGCCATAAAATGAAATACTCAATTGCAGTTTTTCTATAGTACACTATTGATTTAAATTGGAAATAAACATAAACGAATGTCGCAATCGGTAGGTTGGTACAAACAAATTATTGACACATAGCAACGACTTATTCTCATCGGTATTGTTGTAGAAACAACGGCTACCCGTCTACAACGTTCCATTGGCGGAACATCGATACGAATTTCAAAAGCCCCGTATTTCGTATCCATAAAACAGGGCGGGTTCCATATATGTGGTGGTGCCTTGATAACCACAAAGCATGCTCTTACGGCAGCCTACTGCCTTATCGATAAATATGGAGATGCCCGTCCCAACTTGACAATGGTGAGCCGCACGGCTCTGAAAATCACATACGTACCTCGCATAAGATACGACATCTCTTTATTGCTCCCGGATTCGGTCTGGAAGGATTCCGGAACGACATAGCTGTCATAGTCGTAAGTGAACGAAACATAAACCGAGCATTCTACAACTTTGATTTCATAGTTTGAACTGATCAGTACTTTTAGTTTGGAAGATTGACGGACGCGATCTTGAATTAACTATGCAGATAGGACGGCAATCCAATTTCAATCCTCTTAACGACGGCCCATCGCAAATCTGAACTTCGCCAACCAAAAATGCCGTTATTATTTTGCCTTTTTAGGTATCAAAACCGGTCGCGTGGCTAGTCGACCGAAACCCAATAGCGTTGCCAACTGCGGACTTAAGGCGAGACGGAAATGCCAAGTTCATAGCATTCGCTTCCACGGACAAACCAACGACGAACTCGCATCTTCACCAATTAGATATCAAAATACGTCCCATTGACTTTTGTCCAGGGATTCCGACCATAGAGGAACTCATATATCCTGCTGACAAGTTTTGTGGAATAAGTGAAGTTTCTGAAAGACCCTACACGGTGAGTATCCACATTGACTAACCTGGTCACGTACTGACGACATAGATCAAGTTCTTGTTTCACTGGACATATTTTTAGCGAAACTCTTAAATACATAAACGCTTTCGAAATATGGATCAAAGATACTTGCCATTTAAAGCTATAATAAACGCGGTCTCAAAGGATCTTTGCCAACTAGAATTAAGGGGGTTAGCGGCCGAGTATTGTTCACAAGTTGATGAGATGAACTCATTGTTTCACCTTTGGGTAATCAATATCAAGTATCTTAACCAAGTATATTCTAGAGTAAATGAATAATGTGTGAAATTTTGGATTTTCCAAAATAAAAGCATCGTGGTTGATTGTAAAAATAGTAGCTGAACTTTGAATTGCAGTTTTCACTGAAAAAAAAGGACTTTAGAATACGAATAACGAACAACTTGAACGGTTGTAGAGTACTAGTTTTATATTTCGCCTTTCTTGCGATGCATGCCACTGTCATCTTCATGGTGTCATCATAATGGTTTGAGTCTCACTTCTCGTAAATCTTACGGCGACTTCGATCGGCATGGGAACGGGACCATTGGATTCACCTTACGTATTCGGCGGTTGCTTCGAAATCAGCCATACTGATATATGCATAGATTCGTATATCTTTCTTCATACGGTTCTGATTGCAGGGAGATGCCGGTGGCCCTCTAGTTCGCGATGACGCAGTCGTAGGAATATTGTCATTCGTAAAGTCTTCCAGTTTAGGATTCAACTACTTCATGGATGTCTACAATTACACAGATCTCATTGAGGAAGCGAAAAAATGCTGCACATTTCCGTGTAGTTCGAAATTCGCAAGATATATTTTGTATTCTCCCACTTAACAAATATCGAACTTCTGATTGAAATAAACCGGCAGACCGGTGTAAGAAGTCATAATAAATCTTAATAAACCTATGTGCGGGGCGTAACTAACGAACGTATGAAATTAATCTATCACCCGAAAATGAGACCAATGAAACGGGCTGAAATGTCATTTCGAACTTTCTTACTGGGCGACGAAACCGCGCCAACAATTTATTATTTTTTCAGTGCATAGTTTACGCATTTCTCTCGCCTCGTTATTTTCATTTTCGATTGACAAACATAGATCATTCGTAGGCAAAAAAATATGTATTGCGAACGAATTATTTGACAGTTTCTGTCCCATTGTAATTGCCTAATCCAAATAAATTGCTAAAATGAAGTCAGACCAAAAAATCAGTCTATCGATGGCGATGTTTACATTCCATTCCCGACGCGCTCACACGATCCTGCGACGACCTTTGTTATTTCGAAAGGAATTATACAATTCTGATTTACTTAAAAAATTGAAGGTCTTGAACGGACCATAAGTAAGAATAACTCATTATAGAACAAAATAACACGAAAGTTGTTGCGCTTGGAAAATATTGAACTCACACTTGAATCAACATTACCCAGGGTGGCTGTGTCAAATTGCGAGGTTCAATCTACATCCCATGTGTATGTGCATATGCAGCCTCATCATGAGATAAGACATAAAAAACCGTCTTGAATGAAAAACGGTACTGCTCATTTTCATTCAGTTTATAAATAAATTCACAACGTAAATGAAAAAGAAGCGGAATTTAAAAAAAATCGGGACATGAAGCGAAAGAACTATTTATAGTTTGGTCGAGTACGCATACTGCCGTCATA
The DNA here is from genome assembly GCA_951751655.1 of Ophion costatus. NCBI lineage: Eukaryota > Metazoa > Arthropoda > Insecta > Hymenoptera > Ichneumonidae > Ophion > Ophion costatus. The sequence goes on from OX632358.1 coordinate 34,321,948, forward strand.
TGGAAAAATGATAGAGAATCATAAAGGTATGATTCCAACGGCACCAAAAACGCATTTTCGATTTTTTTTTTAGATGCCGCCTTCTTCCATATGACGATAGCATAGAGGTATGAGCGATTAGCCTTCACGACAACTATTTTGTAGAAACCCACGCGGAAAATTGACAGGGCATCCCCCATAAAAATAAGCCGTTGAAGGCCTGGCATAATGAGGCGTTTGCGGGTCCTATTATAGAAAACGGACTAGTATACATAGCTTGGACTAAATCGTTCGTGGTATTTTAATTACTACACTCAATTATTCGATAATAGGTAAAAATAGGATAAAAACATGAGGGCATTAAAAATTATTATATATTACATTTAAAAATCCTTCAAAAAATTACATATTATTATTATTGCCTTATTCACTCATGGAGTGATGCCAGCCCGCCTGTTTGAACAATGCCATTCGGTTTTTTTTACATTTTTATAGTGACTATTTTTCGCCGAATACTTACCGTATGAAAAATTATTTCTTCCGAAGATTTTGATGATATTTTCCACTCATGAACTTTACCCGATTGTGTAGGATAGGTCAATAGATCGGTTTTCGTTTTCCAGATATTACGTTCCAACAAAAAAAGATTCTAGACATTGATTGCATCCGAATTTTTGTCCAATTTCTACTGCACATCCATTGCTTAAAAGCACAACGTTATTTTGCGTGGTAGCGCTAATTGTAGTGCTACGATTAAAAATCAATTTTTAGGTAATTATTTTCTCGGCTTTAATCACCTTTTTCGTAACTGAAATTTCGGAGGAATTTCTCTTGGCCGCTAAAAAAAATTGTCTTTTTCATTCTGTCTGCGACAAAATTGAACCAGATACCTATTTGGACTTCCAATAGAACGTTTTATTTTTCCACGGTAATTTTCGAAGGAAAACCAATTTATATTGCTCAAGTTGCGTCCAAAATTATCAACGTCCTCTACTACATGGCAAAGCAAACACCTACACTGACAGAGATATTCGATTAATATTAACTAACCGCGTCTATTTGATTTATTTTAATTTGAATTATCTAAATTCCCCGTGAAGTCAAATTTTTCTTATTCCATTCCATTATTGGAATTATTTATTTTAAATATATTTATTTAATCAAATAAAAATCTATTTAATATCGTCCAATGACTAAATATCTTATTTAATCCTAATAAATTTGTGATTCGGTTTCATCTGTTCAAAAAACAATTTACTTGAATTCGCCAAAAGGAGCTATTTGATTTTTTTAAATTTTAATTAAACATAATCTTCATAGAGTCAACCATTTTTCTATTTAATTGAACGAATGGTTTGTCTTTATTGCAACACTCATATCAAAGGGGTGTACGGTAGAGAGGGCGCAGAGAGAGGAACTATATATATATATAGGTTATTCACATGTCATTCGATAAAACTCGCTAATTATCACAATGATATTAACTAATTGATATAGTTTATGTGATACAGCAAATAATTATAGGAATTAGTTGGGCTCTTATGCCATATCTGCGAATAAATGTTACAAACACTCGGTAGCATAGGGGCAGCGTGCGTAGCTATGAGTAGGTAGGTATTAGGTTCAAAATACCCATATAGGTCAAATATTTTCTTCGAAAAAAATAATTCCGAAAGGCCAGGGCATGACGAATTACGATACAAAATCGTTGTGGTAAGCTCTTAATTAAGTGCTTTGTTTCATTTTGGATTTATGAAATATTTTATGGACATAGTACACTTAGATTTACAGTGTACATTGTAAGCGAATAAAGATTTTTTTGAATTGAATCTTTATTTAATCGATTTGAATATATTTGATATTTAAAAAAAATACCTGAAACGAATAAAAAAATATTTTTGTAACAAATAAGATCGTAGTAGACCGTGAGACAAGGAAAAAACCTATTTCATTTAAATAGATCCTATTTAAATAAAATAAAAAATTTGCCAGTGTATCGTGACCTTATATAAGCGGACACATATACGCAGAAATACATACATTTACACACACGTGAGCATATCCATTGACAGGGATAACTTATGGGCACAGCATGTTTTCCATGAGGCGTCGATCAGGCATCCTTGAAGGCCCTCATTATTCTGCCCTTAATGGGCCTCAGTAGCAAAGTGTGACCGGCCATTAGGGGCCCATGTGAGGCTACCCGATTAGGGCCCTATTAAAGTTAGGGAAATTCTATAGGGGCCCGACCAAAGCCCTAGTTCAGTTTCCGCACGGGAACCTCCGGGCTTCATAACATTCCACGCATATCCTGATCATCGTTAGAACACATGAAATCGACAAAGGCATGAATATCAATTGGCAAAAGCATGAAAATTCGTACGAATTGCATTGTGATTCATCGTTTCCTATTCAAATCCTAGCAAACCTTCGCGTCTAGTATTCGTTTCTTCTTCCATTTCGTAGCCTCCTTCGGAGCCCAAATTCTACCAGACCCTATTAAACACACACGACTACGCAAAAATTATTTACGTAACTTTCTTGTCACTTGGAAATTGAGGAAATATATAATAATTGCCCAGATTATCTTTCTGACCAGATATAAAAGAGGTTCAATCAAAATACTATAATTTGCTATTGCCCATACAAACGATAGTTTCACTGGCAAGCCAATCCTGATATAGCTACGTCATCCATATTTCCTTTGCCTTCCCAATAAGCTATAATTACGAGGGTCGTTTGATAAGTCCGTGCAAAAATGTAAACTACTTAACTTTTTGGAATAAACCTTTTTTATTTTTCAACACAGTCTCCCTTTAGGCTTATACACTTCATCCAACGCTGCTCTAGTTTGTTGATCCCTTCCGTATAATAGAATTTGTCTAAGTCTGCAAAATAGCCATTTGTTTCTGCAATCACCTCCTCGTTTGAATAAAATCTTTTTCCCGCCAGCGATTTCTTCCTATTGGGAAACAAATAATAGTCCGAGGGAGCCAAATCTGGAAAATAGAGGGAATGTGAAACGAGTTGGAACCCTATTTCCATTAATTTTGTGGTCATAACTGCTAAGGCGTGAGCTGGTGCGTTGTCGTGATGGAAAAGGACTTTTTTGTGGGCCAATCGTGGACGTTTTCCTTACAGCTCGGTTTTCAAATGGTTCAATAACGATGAATAATATGCGCCTGTAATAGTTTCACCCTTTTCCAGATAGTCGATGAGGATTATTCCTTGCGAATTACAAAAGACAGTCGCCATAACCTTCCCGGCCGAGGGAACGTTCTTCGCCTTTTGTAGTGCTGATTCCCCCTTGCCAACCCATTCTGTAGATTGTTCTTTGGTCTCAGGAGTGTAGAGATGTATCCATGTTTCATCCACAGTGACGAAACGACGCTTAAAGTCCTGCGGATTCCTTTGGAACAGCTGCAAATCGTCCTTGAAACACTTGACACGATTTCGTTTTTGGTCAGTCGTGATCAATCGCGGCACCCATCTTGCGGATAGCTTTTTCATGTCCACATGTTGGTGCAAAATATTATGTACCCGTTCATTCGATATGCCCACGTCACTAGCAATCTCACGCACCTTCCCTCTCCTGTCATCCATCACCATATCGTGGATTTTATGAATGATTTCTGGAGTAGCGACCTCAACAGGGCGTCCAGAACGTTCATCGTCGCTTGTGCCCATATGGCCACTCCGCAAATTTTGAAACAACTTATAAACTGTTCTAATCGAAGGTGCACAGTCACCATAATGTTTGTCAAGCTTCTCTTCAGTCTCCTGAGGCGTTTTGCCTTTCATAAAGTAATGTTTAATCAACCCACGAAATTGTTTTTCGTCCATTTTTTTTAAATCACTTGGCTTCTTCGGTTCAAACGCATGCCAAACACATAGAAACACACCGATCTGGCGGAAACTTGGCATGTTTTCTTCCAAGAGATGCTACTAACTGAAAATAACCTCCAGTAGTGCCATCTCTCTGATTTTGCACGGACTCTTCAAACGACCCTCATAGTTCTTATCTTTATGTCTACCTCACGCACATGTGCTCTGTATGAACGCCATGGACTTTTCTCTTAGTGTACGTGTCCAATATTGAAGCCTAAAGGACTTAGCTGATTATAACTTTGTCGGTAAACCTGCCTTCCGCTTGGTAGTCGGCATGCAAGTCAGTGCGCGGCTAAGCCGTCAATCCATGTATTGGTCCGGGTCAGCGCTGCTTTGCACGGAGGATCGCCAAAACCACACATCAACCGCGCGTCAACCACTATACTTTTGGATGAAACGGCCAGACGGAGCAAGTCGTCTACCACTACAGACAAGTGCACAAAATCCAATCCATAGAAATCAAGCGTCCTATAAACTCAAAACGTACCAGACTGGCTGTAATAAGAGACGGAGGCGATTATCCTTGCCCAAAAAATCAAAGACACTGATGAAAGACTGCATCCATAGTTCTTCTGAGCCATTGGGACAACGGAGAATGGGGTAGTGCGTCAAACATGTTACTATCGTAATTATAATCCGATTAACAATCATCGATTCACCATTGGACTGGTGCTTTGAACCTCTTACGAGATAAGCCGCGTTGGTTGCTGCTGTCAATACACGGAACTACATCACCTACTATTGTCAGCCTCGCATCAGCGTGCCGTATCAATTGATAAGCGAGAGAACGTGTTTCCGATAACTTGGGATCCCTGCTCAAGATATCTCCTAGGAATATCCGAGAATTGCTGAAAGGGTCACCCGAGTGCTGGCCAGGACTCTCGCTTCTATATATAACTTCGCACAGAGGCAATGCAACAACGCAGGCTGCGAAGACTGCAGAGAACGTAGGGATAGCATTCCAAAACGTATCGAAGAAATTCGCAGATCATTCTGAAAAAGCCCCAGCAACTATGAAAATTCCTATCGTTGTTATTACTACTGTAATTACTTTCGATTTGTAACACCAACAACAATAGCGATAGCAATATGTTATTAATTGGACACTATATATACTGATTATAAACAATTGAACAAATATTTCTTTCACGCTGATTAATCATTTATATAACATGGGTGACAAAGATCATAATAGCAATTTGATACCACTATTATCCTATATATAGTAAAGTTATAGCATGGCTGGAAATGATCCTAATAGTAATATGAAGTTATATCAATTACAATCCAGCACACGAGATAGGATAAAACTGTGTCGAGCGTACACGAGACGAGAATAATTTCGGGGCAGGCAAAATTGTCTCTCCATGGTTGAGAAATAAGCCGATAATGGTTTTTTTTATAGTGCGTCTCGCGTCTCGCGATACCTACGCGAGACATTTTCTATGCGTCTCGTTTTGCACTTTTCCCGAGTTTATAATTTCGGCTCTGGAAAAAAATGATAAAATTATAATGCGCATTCGGAGATATGTGTTAGGCATAAATTCCATTTATAGGCACTCGAAGCAGTTCATTATTCAATTGAAGGAAAAGAAGATAGGTTTTATATGTTTTTTTTTACAAACAGGAGTTATGAATTTATGTACGTAAGTATACAGGCTTACTGGTTATTGGTAACGATCCGATGAGTGGGTTGTAAGACATTTTTCCGCTGCTAAATAACTCAGCAATACCTTATGCAGAAGTGAACCATTTTCGAGCGGTTATTATTTTTTTTTAATAAGGGTTAGGCAACTTTAGTAATGAATTTTTAAAAACCGCTGTATGGAATCAAACTTGTTAATTATTTGTAGTTTTAGGGCACAGTAACAAAGAATTTTCAACAATCAAATAATAGTTAATTATTAGACTTGCAGAATGTTGGACCCCTAGTAAAAAAATGTTTGCAGATTATTCTCATTTTGCTGTTGATGATTCTTTATTACTGTGTCCTCAAACTACAAATAATAAAAAAGGTTCATTCCATTCAACAGTTTTTTTTTCATTTATTTTCAAGTTGCCTGCCCCTCACTGTATAAAAATAATAAAAATAATATCTCGAGAATGGTTCATCATTGCAGAAAGCATTACTGGATAATTTGATAGCGGAAAACATGTCCTACAACCCTTTCACAGGATCGTGAACAACAACCAGCAGCCCTGTGTGTATCTTTTTTTTAGAAGGAAAGAACTAATGACAAATTAATAACCACGTACATAATAAAAATTCTTATTTCTCATTCATGAACGACTTGATATAAAACAATCATGGTTGTTTTTTGTGCAAACAAAAATTATAAAGTACCTAAATTCTTATTCAACGCAGCTCAATTATTAGATTTGATAAAAATGTATGAAATAATGAAAAATAATTGTTCGGACACCACAATCAATGCGGTTTTTTATCGGAATATATAGTTGTGGTATATTACGTGAACAATAATGGTCATTGTTATGGTGTAAATAGGTCAGGGCGTTAGTTATAGCGATACTGTGCGAAATGCGGCGCGGCTATACATATAAGGGTTTTGTACACAGGGCTTGTAATGCGAAATTGTGCTTTGGTTGTTGAATTTGCTATATAGGAGGGAAACCTCGCGCGATATCTACACCAATGTTAAACAAGACGCTGTTGGGCGCATGACTGTTTTCGTCGCGTCAATAATTGTTCTTGTGCATGCACACAGTGTACGCCCCAGCCCTCAATATGCATACCCCGCGCTAATCCCCCGTACGAAGTTTGCGATATCGTATTTCTCGATAATTACCAACGACGTCCACAGGATGTACTGCAACAACTCATACCAATCGCAAGCGCACACACACACACACAAATTACGAAAAAAAAGGTTACTCAATGTAAAAATAGTTGGTAAAACTTTTATTTTTCAATAAAATTATGTTTCATAAAAAAATGGTATACTTCCCTGTTTTTACATTAGGATTTGGAAGAAAAAATATACAGTTTCGCGGCACCAAATCGTCTGCTGAGCTCTGTAATCAATACATGAATAATACTGTATAATATAGAAATCTCGGAGAATCAACCCCTCCGTTGGCAGAGAGAATTCGACAAAAAGTACCCAAAATGCCAGGAATGTTTTTTATCCTGAAAACTTGTACGCTGGGATTTTTGAGGGTGCTGATTACGAATCTGAACTCAAAATTCAGGAATTCACAATGACGAATAAATATGGCGAATGAAAATATAAATAATACAGATTGATTTAGATGAAACCCGGTACGCAAGCTTCATATATTTTCACCTATTTATTGTATTATGCTCCATGTTATTCAATTCACTATGAAAAATTTCTTTATTTGGATTTCAGCATCACACTCAGCGTCCCCGAAAACCCTCGAGTATCAAGATTTATCCCAATCGACCTGTTTTTTGCACTTTCGTCCGCCATATTAGATCCGCCATTATTTTTTTAAATTTTGTGTTGTTTCGTAATAAGCGACCTCGAAAATCCCAGAATACCGTTTTCTATCTAAATCGAGTAAAATTTTCAATTTCGGTCCGCCATTCTAGCGCCGCCATTTAAAATTTTTAAATTTAAAGTTCAGATTCGTAATAAGCGACCTCAAAAATCCCGGATTACTAATTTTCATCTAAATCGAGTAAGGTTTTTGATTTTTGTCCGCCAAATTGGCGCTGCCATTTCGAATTTCCAAATTTCGACTTCAAATTGGGATTTAGCGAGCCCGAAAACCTTCGAGCGAAGCTCCGATTTCAAATCAGACCAAGTTAAATAGGGAAATAAAGGTTGACGCACTATTGCGCCAATGCCACACAGGGCACGGAATTATTTGACGCGCTATTGCGTCAATGCCAACGAAAGGGTTAAGGAGCTACATCCACCTAGAAACCCGAAAAAATTGCCAAATTCCGATTTATTCACCTGTAAACGGTTGGTGGAAAAGAAACGCATTTTCTTTAACACAAAGGCACATATATTGAAAGCCTTTGAAAAAAATACAGAGAAACAACAAAAACATGGCCGCCGATAAAAAAATGTTCGACACGTTTGGCGGTGGATACTCTCCAGGTTGAACAGTCCGTCTAAAATATAATAACCAAACAGGTTATTCAAGTTAACAGTTAATACGAGTCGTTGACGATCGTCGATTTTGATTTTCTTTTAACCAAGCGGCGACGAATTGAAACTCGAACATATAAAATTTGTGCAAAAAGTCGCCATTTTTACGTACTTAAAAAAAAAATATCGATTTTCAAAAAGTGAGATCGTCAACGATTTTTAAATGTTTCTCATCGTATCTCCTGCATATTTGGAAGCAATCCACCAAGTGGTTCTCGAGATATCATGTCCATCCACTCTAAAAACACTGTTTCGAGAAAAAACGCGTTCAAAGTTTGACGTATGGTGCTGCTACCGCTTACCCGGCCGGCTGTTAGAAGCTGTAGCTCATTCGATTTTAGGAATATTTCAATGAAGTTTACAGGGAATATCGATAATAGCCGATATTATCGAATAAATGTTTTTTGGAAAATGCAATTTTCTGACTCACCTACGTAGATGTAGCCCGTTGATGTATCATAAAGAATAATAATGGAATAATACTATACAGCGTAGCAACGAGTACCAAAGGACCGATCAAATTTTACAATAAAAAATCAATTTAATCAAAGTGTACACAAAAATCCATAATGGTAAAAATCCATCGAGCCTCATTTCCGACTGTCTCGAAACTAATCCTCGTAATATCCATCGAAAGCACCACACATTTCCTACATCCACTTGTCTCCTAGTTCAAAACCCCTAAATTCCACTGTCCGTCCCTCCAACGGCTTAGATCCATCTGAGACCGAAGGGCGCGCGACTCGTGCCCTTGCGCCCTCCCTTTGGTAACTTTAAACACGTTCCAGCCGTAACTTGCACTTTTTCGCACGCATCATGAGAAATATTCGGCGAGACAAAAGTACAATAATTGGGAGCTTGGGCGTATTTATCCAAAATCTCCAGAACGAAATGGTTTAGGACGTTCGAGTCTGGGTCGTGTGCGTGCGTACGCATGCCCTTCGTCACCGCTGGGACAGAATCCCCCATAAGCAAGCCCCGTGACGAATGAACGCGTGCAATGCCAAGTGGTCGAGGCATGCTTCGCAAATAAGGAGGGCCGAGAAGGGTCTTAAGGAGCCGGAACTTTCATCCTGTCGAGCAATCCGTGTGAAAGCCCATCAGGGTAAGGGGGAGGTGCGGCGCGTGTGCGTGTGCGTGCGTGTGTGCGTGCGTGCGTGGGTGCGTGCGTGTGTGCGTGCGTGGGTGCGTGCGTGCGTGCGTGCGTGCGTCCGAGCGTGCGCGCGTGCGTGCGTGCGCGCGTCCGAGCGTGCGTGCGTGCGTCCGTGCGTGCGTCCGTGCGTGCGTGCGTCCGTGCGTGCGGGTGTGCGTGCGTGCGTGCGTGCGTGCGTGCGGGCGTGCGTGCGTGCGTGCGTCCTTGCGTGCGTGCATGCGTCCGTGCGTGCGTGCGTGCGTGCGTGCGTGCGTGCGGGCGTGGGTGCGTGCGGGCGCGCGTGCGTGCGGGCGTGCGTGCGTCCGTGCGTGCGTGCGTCCGTGCGTACGTGCGTGCGTCCGTGCGTGCGTGCGTCCGTGCGTGCGTGCGTCCGTGCGTGCGTGCGTCCGTGCGTGCGTGCGTCCGTGCGTGCGTGCGTCCGTGCGTGCGTGCGTCCGTCCGTGCGTGCGTGCGTCCGTGCGTGCGTGCATCCGTGCGTGCATGCGTCCGTGCATGCGTGCGTCCGTGCGTGCGTCCGTGCGTGCGTCCGTGCGTGCGCGCGCGCGCGCGTGTGTGTGTGTGTGTGTGTGTGTGTGTGTGTGTGTGTGTGTGTGTGTGTGTGTGTGTGTGTGTGTGTGTGTGTGTGTGTGTGTGTGTGTGTGCGTGTGTGTGTGTGAGAGAGAGAGAGTGAGAGAGGAGTGAATGTGGAATCGAGGTCGCAGAAAGACAGGGGTGGCAAGGGAGAAATGGAGCTTGGGAAAAGATGCTGTTAGCCTTGGGAACAATCACTATGACACTGTGTACACCTCCGTACATCTTCATGCTCCACAGAGAGGGAAGCGACGCGGTAAAGAGGAAGGGGGGAGGGCAATTGTAAAGTAAAGAGAAAAGTATGAGGTGAAACTCGGGAAAAACATACACCGAGAAAGATCCAACAATCCTTGACCCATTTATTTTTTGGCCTTTCATGCAAACAGCGACATCGGATATTACGTGAGACGTAATATCATGAGGATATCCTCGCCAGCATGCAGCTTCGGGACCCACAATCGCACTCTCCGCCCTCCGTGAAGTACAGATATCCGTGCGCATATCACGTGCACCACGCGAATTCTCTGCGAACTTTGTTCACGTATAACCGCATATACTTTTCTGTACCCGAACTGCAACCTCAACCATTGTCACATCTGGTGGAAGCATTCTTCTTTTCTTTACCTTTCTGCCGAAAAAAAACTTGTCGCGTGTTATGATCTTTTTCGTGTCTGATTTTACAAGTTTTTGATTTTTGGATTTTCTCACACGGGCCTACAGGAAACGATTTTTTCAATTCTCGGAAACGATTTTCGGACGTTTTTCTTTCGAATTTTAGGAACCGAATTTTAGGAATTATTATTCGAATTTTAGGAAACGTTTTCCGGAAATTCGTTTTCGAATTTTAGGAAACGGTTTTCGGAAATTCGTTTCCGAGTTTTAGGAAACGAATTTCGGAAATGACTTTTTGCATTTTGGGAAATTATTTTCGGAAATCATTTTTTGAATTTTCGGAAACGAGTTTTTCGATTTTTGAAACAGTGTCTTAGAATTTTGGGACTCGATTTGAGACTCTTTGGGAATAATAATGTGCGATTGGACTTTTTAAAAAACATACACTTTCCAGTTTTCCACGCTCGAGAAGTGGCTCGTGATTGTTGATAAACGAATTATTAGTCTGCTATTCTGATTTTCCTTGCAGCGGTCAAATTTTTATAAATTGTTCGTTGATATTGTATAAAGTGTACGGAACTGTAAATGGATTAAAAATATAAAATAAAACGAAATTTGATGTCATTCGAAAGAGAAGCATTTAAATTATAAATATTTCTCACCATTGCAAAATACGATAATAATATTAATCAAAATTGCGCGCTCTGTTTGATCTAAAGAATTTCCCTGTTGTGTCAACCTCAATTTTGGCACAGCATACAAAAATAAAATAAAAATAATCCAAATATTAGATTAGATAAAATACAACAAAAACATTGAATCGGTTCTAAAATGATTAAGGTTAAACAAAAATTCAATCTGAATGAAATAGAAAATTAACGTGATTATCCATTGTTGATAAAAAAAACTAAATTCAATTTCAAAGAGAAAAATATTCACATTGAAATATAGCTCTCTCTCAAAATGCTCGAATAAAAATCCTGAAATTCCTTTTTAGTTTTGTGCTCGATTGGATCACTAGCAAAAAAAATTGCAACATATTTTCCACCTAACAAATTTTCCCCTGCGCAATAACGGTCATTGAAGAAACAAGTTTTCCTCCCCAACAAAATAAAAGAAGAAATGACGCGGCCTACATAGCAACGTTTCGTCGACGTGTTTAATTTTGTCCTCTCCGAAAATTTCAGCTATTCCGTGGCACACTTGAAGAAAATGAAAAATGTACATCATCTGGAAGCTCACCCAGTGGCACACAAATTGAAGTGTACGAAGGGTCTTCGAGGAATGCGGAGGCACGATGAAGAAAGTGTGACCAAATTTAGGGTAGTAAGGATCGCAAGGTATGTGCACCCGACCCCCCGTAGTCTGTACCTTCTTGACCCACTTCTATCATTATTCTCGAGCGAAGCATCGCAGACTCCCGGGGCCGTGGTTCGCTGTGTTTCCTCGTCTCTCATTTGGTGACGATTTACGACACGACAGCCTTCAAATAACACGGCAAAACGCATTTTTAGTGAACGAAGCGTGTCAGTGGGGCTCACCCGGTGGGCTCTTGTACGTTCAGAGTGGAAGCTCATTTTTTTCTACCCCTGGAAGAGTAAAGGGAAAGCGTGCCCCAATAAGATCGGATCGTATATTTTTCCTCGCCGATATTGGAAGAATCCGTAAAACATACGGCACGTTTCGACGACAATGGGGCTAATAAAAGTGGCGGTAACTAAGCGTTCAGAGGGAGAAATGGTATGCAAGTTAGTACGAAACTTTTACCGCGTGTTTTCCAGACGTCGACAATTTTTTTTTCTTTCTATTTTTCTTCTTTTTTTACGTGCTTTCTTCGGCCTTTTGGGCTTCGTTTTTTTTCTTCGCCTTCGAAGTCCCTGACGTTTCCTCCCCAGTTGGCATAAGTAATACAAACACAGTCCTGCGGTAAACGTGAAATTTTCATTCGAACCGAGAAATTTCCTCTCTTCGTCCCTCTTTCAGCTACCCCTTCTCTTGTCCTTGTCTCTTGCACACGCAACCCTCCTTGTACGAAAAAACACACTCACCCACACGACGGGGTCGCAGCCGCACGAAAGAACGGAAAGGGTTGCACGTTCTTTTGAATTGGGCGCGCGCACGCGGTCGCAACTTTTTCTATAGCCGTGTGCGTGTGTGGTGACTCGCGTGGACGCCCAGGCTACGACTTACTGCAACGGTGATGGTATACCTCAGGCGAGTGCAGGTAGCATATATATCCATAGATATACAGGGTGTCCTGTTATGAATGGATAATACTGCGACCGTCGATAGGTCGGATTATGTCCTACTGTATGCTGGAATTTCAGTTTTGTAGAAGTCCCACGGTTTTCGAGATAAAAATAATCTGCTTTTGGTTTTTCGCATGTCATTTCTATGAATGATAACTTTTTTTACCTGGTTTAGTCTTCTTCTTTTTAACCTTAAATGTCAAGGTAACTTTATGAAAAAAGATCTTATGCAGAATTTTCATACAAACCAATTCGAACATCTGACTTTGATAGTCTGCGGTGTAAAAAAAAATGTACTACGCATATCGTGCTAATTACTTAAAAAAGTTGCTTAGTTATTGGCAATTCGTGTTATTTGTAAAAACGGCATGCGAAAAAACAAAAGCAGATGATTTTCTCGAAAAAATAACATAAAGCTCACAGTCTCTAAAAAAGATCGTGGGACGTTTACTAAACTGAAATTTCTGCATATAGGACATGATCTGACATATTATGCTGTATTTCATGTCCTACTATGCTGATGATCATGCCCTACTATGCTGTCTGATCTGACCTACTATGCTGATGATCATGCCCTACTATGCTGACGATCGTATCCTACTATGGTGTCTGATCTGACCTACTATGCTGATGATCATGTCCCACTATGCTGCCTAATTTAACTTACTATTCTAATGATCATGTCCTACTATGCTGACTTATCTGACCTACTATGCTGATGACCATGCACTACTATGCTGATGATCATGCCCTACTATGCTGTTTGCTCTGACCTACCATGCTGATGTTCATGTCCTACTATGCTGACTGATCTGACCTACTATGCTAACGATCATGCCCTACTATGCCAACTGATCTGGCCTACTATGCTGACTGATCTGGCCTACTTTGCTGACGATAATGCCCTACTATGCAGGCTGATCTGGCCTATTATGCTGACGATCATGTCCTACTATGCTGACTGATCTGGCCTCCTATGCTGATGATTGTGCCCTACTATGCTGACTGATCTGACCTACTATACCAATCATCAAGCCCTACTATGCTGAATTTCAGCGTAGTAGGTCATGATCTGACCTATCGACAATTGAAGGATTATCCATTCGTAACAGGACACCCTGTATATATCTATATATAAATACATGGATAAACTATGTACATTCGTGAAGTGCGCGACGACGAAACACTGAGGATTTATGAAGTCTACGACGGGATTTACTTTACGGCACGAGAAAGTAAAGGCCGCTATGTGCTTGGTGTATGTGTGCGAAATTGAAGGAGCCCGAGTTCGCTTCCGCACGTTCCCGGAACTTTAAGGATCTCGAGGGTAGTAAGGGTAGGCACTGGCCACAATTATCGTACCGTTGGCATTATATACGTCCATGGCGATGCAGAATTTGTCGGCGAGTCTCCAGATCCTACCGGATCTCTATAGGGATTTGGTGGGATCGCACGTAGGGACATTCACAATCACATTGGAATCCAAGTGGATTCTGCGCTATTAGCCGATTGACGGTGTTTCTCGAATTTTTACTCGAAATTCTCAGATGGATTTGTTGGATCGCTGAAAAAAATATCCATTCGTGATATTATGTTCTTGTTCCAATGGAACAATGTGTCCTTTGGCTATCAAATGTATAAGAAAGTCAAGCCCCACCACTCACTCAAATTAACAATTGTCAATTGTATTTGAAGTGTCAAAGTAACCTTGAATGTGGGATTTCTTTGACAAGGCATTGAAATGCAACTCATGTCAAAGATTAAGGGTTACTTCTACATCATTTTGATGAGACAATTTAATATTTTATGCATGCAACTAAATGAAAAGCAACGTTTTTGATACAATCAAATTGTCATCTTTAGTGAGGAAACATTTTACATAAAAATATAAAGTACCTAGGGTACTGTTGAAGTCACTTAATCAGTCTTATAATTATCATCGAGATCAAAATCACCTTGAGAAATATTACAATCTACTTTAGCAACATTATAGTTTTACATATAGTTTTACATAGTTACATAGTTACATAGTTTTACATAGTTACATAGTTTTACATAGTTACATAGTTTTACATAGTTTACATATAGTTTTACATAGCAACATATACATTTATACTTAAACTACCAATTTCAGCAACAATAGAAAAAATTAAGAAAGTGTTAGTGTCCGCGCTCGCCACCTGTTAAAGGAGCCCCAAAAACTGTCAAAGTTACCCTTAACGTAAATTTATCCCCGTTTTACGGTATTGTATTCAGCGATCTATACTCTTTTAAAGAGTTTCTGGTCAATTGACGATATCTTATTATCTGATTGAATTTTATACAGTTAATTCTTTGTCGTATACTGAATGTACCCTCTAAATTATGGAGCAATCATCTACTCTGTTTCTATAAATTTTAATATAGGGAGATGTCTAATTTTCAAAATGTAAAGGGAAACGAAATTGTCATAATAGACTGAGTGAGGGGTTTGACAGTTTATCATAACATTTAAAAAGAAAATTCACGATATTTCGGGCCTAAAACTGCCATTCTGCGGTGAGTGTAGGCATCTCCCTATGTTAAAAAGCGTTTCTTCAATTGTGAACTTTACAGAGGGTGCATTGACTATATGACCAAAAATTTGCTGTATCAATTTAAATCAAATGGTGACATATCGTCAATTGTCCCAAAACTCCTTAAGATAAGATTTATACTTTTTAAAGATCTACACATTTTGTATTCCTATATATTTGGTGCAGAAAATTCAACGTACAGAATGTGATGACGTCCATCAAGAGTCGCATCGGATTCTGTTCGTTTATATGGGAATCCTTTAGGATTCAAATTGGATTCGTACATTGGATTCCAATCGGAAACGCCGACTACATTTTCGCGCTGAAGTTGAAAATGGATACGATTAAAGTGTTTTTAATTTTTTTAAAGTCATATAGGACTGTTGAATTGTAATAATGTTAAAAAAAATAAAGAGTAACCCATATTTGAAAATTCATACTTCACAATTATTTCGTGCCAACGGAAATTCCAAGATGGAGAAAGAAAAATGTGTACAATAGTCTGCTTCCGTTCAGAATTGGAATTACAATGAAGGATAATCCCAAGAGAGACAGAGAGCCAGAGATTCACAAGATCGAGATTTCCTTTTCTCTTCCTCGTCGCAGCAGTTTCAAGTCCATAGAGGGTGCAAAAGGTATATTGCTATTAGGTCATATCGGTAGTCAAGACCAACTCGCTGACAAGAAAATCCGAGTGAAAAAGTGCACGGAAGTCACAAAGACCCTTTGCCCATGTACAAAGCAGCAATGTTATTTATGAGGGGATTAAATTAGATGAGAATAATTTATTGCTCGACACGGACTGGAGACGCTACAGCACATATGTGCGCGCACGAACACACACACACGTGGTGGGTGTATATATGTGAATGTGTGCTATAACATGTTTTACACTGCACTCCTCCCAGGCTCATTTCTCAATGGATCACTGGGCCTATATCGGCGTATGTGTATTATACTTCGAGCAAATACCACTTGCATAAAAACAGCCTGAACAAATATCACACCGACATATTACGTTCACCTAACTGTCACTCGTCTACCTGCAAAAAATATGGCAAAATTAATATTTCTCAATACTTTCTCCCCCTATATCTCACCACAGAGATTCCTCGTTTTTGTCTTTGCGACATAATTATACTCTGAACAAAGCCTTGTTTCATGGTCTAAACATTTGCACAGCGTGTACACGTATGCTAAAATTGAAAGAAAAACTACGATCTTGAAGCAGGAAACTACTGGGATGGGTATAAAAAATCGATTTTTTGGCATATTTTTTCAAAGTACACACGTTCAAGAATTTGTGGGAAAATGTTTGGGTTAAAATATTGAAATTTGATAAAGTTACGCAGGCGATTTATGGCCTTAGGCCAGAGTAACGGGTATAAAATCATGTGCGAATTTAACAATTGTTTTCGTACGAAAAAGTGATTCACTTGTAAAATTAATTACACATCTATTTAGGATGAATATCAAGCTGTTAGAAAATATGGAGATATTTTTTCGATGTAGAAAATGGCCGACTACTCGAAATTTCTCGAAACAGCTTTTTTCCAATTGGCGTGACAATTACTTCAGCAATTTTCACTCGATTTACTTCAAATTTAAAAGTTATGTTCCTAATTCCATTTCGCAGAGAAGTACGTACGGAATTCCTGATTAATCGAAAACTTTTCATTTTATGAGCAGTTATAACGAAATTTTCCACTGAAAATTCATTTCTTAAGTTCAAGTACCTACAACTTTTGAATAAAACAATCTTCTTTAAATTCCGTACGTACTTCTCTAGGTATTATAATGTAGATTGACGAGAATTTGTTTTTTGTTCTAGGTAAAAAATTGTGGATGCTAAATGACACGCCGCGAAGCGCCTAAAAAAAGATAAAAGAAAACATTAGTAGTCGATCATTTTGTATATCGGAAAAAAATATATATTTTCTAGCAGCTTGATATTCGTACTAAATAGATGTGTAATTAATTTTACGAGTGAATCACTTTTTCATACGAAAAAAAAAATTGTTAAATTCGCACATGATTTTATACCCGTTACTGTGACCTAAGAGGCCTTAATGGGAGTCGGTAGCGCAACGATGTACGTATACTAAAACTTTTAATCGCGTTTTTCTCAGAACGACTTTTCACTACCTGGCTGGAATCATAGCTCTACCGATAATTGTCCGATTTTCAATTTTTTTTAAATAAAAATTTCCGCGATTGCAATAGCTATCTTTTTTTCATTCATTATTTTCCAAGCCTCCGAATATAAGTAAAAAATCGCCAAATTAACACTTTTTTTAACACCCGTCATTATGAGAAAATATTTTTATTTCGAAAACGGGCTGCGTACCACGAGAACTTCATTTATAGAGATTATAAGACTTTTTTATTTTTGATTTTCACACGAACCATTGTCAACTTATCGATCCGGCCGTTGGACCACATTTTTTATACAGAGGCAGAGCAATTTCATTGTACCTGAATAACATTGTTAATTTTTGTCTTTTTTTTGTTCATTAAAAATTTATCCGAAATAAGTTCAATGTATGCTTAATGACATACCGCTTTTCCCAAATGCCAAACAAATAATTCGGTGGACAAAAAAAGATCGGCAAAAACGACCTTTTTCCTCGCGCGATAACATTACTTTTCTTCTAATTTATTTAACAGGCACGTCGGTGATTTTTTTTTCTCCGAGTCCCGCGATCGAGCGACAGGAATTCTCGACTGTCCCTGGGAAGAGATGTTCTCGTTTTACACACTCGCGAATGAGCTCGCGCTGTAGGCAAATATGTGCGTGTGTGTTGAACGAAAATCCGATATATTTTCAAGACTTTCGAGCATTCACATTTCAATCCTTCTCGAGTTGCAAGATGTACCTTGAAATATAATAAAAACGAATGGCTTTTCCACGAACAAATTGCGTTGTGCTGTGAATCTACCATTAATGCAGATTTGCGAACCTCGGCAACGCAGAAGGAAAATTTTCGTACTGTACGTACGTATTGATCCTCATGTCCTATTTTAAGGATGTTGAGTCCCAAATCGCAAATGATGATAAAATTCTGAAAATTTGGTATGTTTTTGTATGAAGTAGTTCAGAGGGCGTGTAAAAATTTCACGACAATTAGGAAGCTCGTTATTGAACAATTAACATTCACAAATTAAATGTTGTTTTATGGAAACTGATGTAACTTTGCAATAAGTTTTTTTTTGACCTCTTAATTTTTAAATATCTACAATATACTGAAAGCAACGGAAACAAAGCGAAGTTTATTGATAAATTTTTGTTTTATTTCTTTTAAAAATTGTTCTTAACAAAATGTTAATTTTTTAATAAAGAGCTTCCTAATCGTCGTGAAGTTTTAACACGACCTCTTAAATACTTCATACAAAAACATACCAAATTTTCAGAATTTTCTCATCATTTTTTATTTCAACCCTTAAGGAGATTGAAGTAATGATGATAGAATTCTGAAAATTTGGTTTGTTTTTACATGAAGTATTCAGGAGGTCGTGTAAAAATTTCATGACGATTAAGAAGCTATTTATTGAACAATTAACATTAACATGTTTCATAGGGACTCAACATCCTTAATGGCATAAAACATGCATTTTGATATGCATAAATATGTTTTTGTATAAACACATATACGCACAAAAGTGTGTAAATAAAACCGGATCTTTGCCAACCTTGGTAATAGTCCTCGTGCTCTTTCCTCCAGCTGGTATTTTTCTAAAGAGGGTCATCATAAGGAGCCGCGAGAGCAGGCAGGACATAATAGATAGTTGCGATGCAGTGTACACTTGCGTCTCACATTTGTTAACAATCTTATTATGTGTATCAGAGCATGGTGTGGCGGATAAAAATATACTGCTTATTTCAGGCCTTGTTACTTTTTGGGGGAGTTTTAATGTTGCTACTGATTTTCGCATCGCTGCGCTAGGAGCGATGGAAAAGTTATTTAGTTTATAACCGTTCCATCGGTATGCTGCATGTCGAAGAAATCATCCATCATGTGGTCAAAATAAGGGGAATACATTTTTTTTTATAATGAATTTAGGAGTTGAATTTTTCATACTTTTACACATTTTTAAGGTCTAAGGCCACTCTAGAGGCTGAACAAATAGGCTTTTTCGGGATTGTTTTTCAGACACACTCCAAAATAAATTGAGATTAGATAAAAGGGTCTTTATCATACATATCAGTGACTGTATACAATAATTTTTTTGAAGCGATCAATTTCAAAATGGCGGCTGTGCAGCGTTTTTGCGATGATGTCTCCGTTTGACGTTGGCCGGAAACATAGCTCAGACAGTTTTCAACCGATTCACTTGAAATGTTGAATATACCTTGAAAAATACATTGTCTATGGAAGTACGTAGGATTTTTTTTATATTGCATACTTCATTTGTAATAACAATTATCTGACGATTTTTCAGGCAAATTTTTCGCTTTCCACTTTAGCAGTGCGCCATTTGTCCAAAAATCAATATATCGACAAAAATCCTACGTACTTCTATAGCAGTTATTATATATAATCGAAAAAAATGCATTGGCTCATTATAATTTAAAAAATACAGGATCTGTTTGTCCAGCCGTGGACCCTGGAAAAACGGAGACGCCATCGCAAAAACGCCCCACAGCCGCCATTTTGAAATGAATCGCTTCAAAAAAATTATTGTATACAGTCACTGATATGTATGATAAACAACCTTTTCTGGAATCTCGATTTGTTTTGTAGTTTGTCTGAAAAAAACATCCCCACGGGCGAAAAAATCGCAAATGACCCCCCCATCCCCGAAAAATGTTTTGGCCCATGCACCAAACACCCTGTACATATACAGGGTGTCCTACTATATGCTGGAATTTCAGTTTAGTAAATTGTCCACGGTTGTCGAGATAAATATCATGTGCTGTTGGTTTTTCGCGTGCCATTTTATAGAAATGATACATTTTTTGACCCGGTTAAAAAAAATACTCTTGGTAATTTGTTTCATATAGAAAGGTCTTCTATTTAACCTTAAATGTTAAGGAAACTTTATGAAAAAAGATCGTATGCAAAATTTTCATACAAACCAATTCGCACATCTGACTGTGATGGCTTGCAGTGTAAAAGAAATGTACTACGCATATCGTGCTAATTACTTTAAAAAGTTGCTTAGTTATTGTCGATTCATATCATTTGTAGAAATAGCATGCCAAAAATCGAAAGCAGATGATTTTTTTCAAAAAGTAACATAAAGCCCAAAATCTCGAAAACCGTGATACTTTTACTAAAGTGAAATTCCAGCATATAATAGGACATGACCTGACCTATCGACAATTGCACGATTATCCATTCATACCAGGACTGTATATATACAAGGTGGACCATTTAACGTGAGCACCCCAAATATCTCCGATGCCTTTAGGCTGACGAAAAAAATGTCGAGAGTCAATTTGATTGATTTCGAAGGATTGATACAGTGGTAAAAAAATCTTTTTTGTCAAGGTCATAGTTTTTGCGTTCTCAATGTCACAGTTTTTGCGTTCTCAATGTCATCAATGGTTTATCAAATGGAAACATGTTCTTTTTCATTAAGACGTTATAGCTGATATTTAGACCAATCCAACGATCTATGATAGCATGACCTTGAAATAATTTTTCATCAAAATATTTTGGGGTTAGGGTTTGTTTTCGTCTCTGTAAAGGCAAATTTGGGGTGGTCACGTTAAATGGTCCACCCTATATATATGAAAATCTGTGTTTCCTCGTTGCTCCAACTCACCACAACGGCACAAGGGATCCGGATGAAATTTTACTCGCAGCCAGGCTTGTGACTCAGATTAATTAATAGGTTACTTTTTATGGAACAAATCTCAATACAACAATGCATGCGCGCAGTGCATTGTCCGGAATCGTATCCAGCGTGTCGTGATTTCATCCTGATCGATCAAATGGTTGCCATATGCATGGACTCCCCATCGATCAGGCATTTCATGCCAACTGCCCGAACGGCAGAGATCACACCGATGCGAAAATCTGATAATTCATTTGATACTCAATCAGGCCCGAACAATCCCGGATCTGGATAATTTTTTTAACGGGAAATAGTTCAATAAACCGGAGTGACACTTCGGTTGTCTTTAGCCTGATGTTCGTACGTTTTTGAGGCTGGTAAAGGCTAGTCTACAGATGTGTGCAAGGTCCATGGTAAGCTCTTATTGACCGTCTCAACGGCAAGGGATGCCTCCATAAAGGCGATGCGCCCATGCCTATGGACCTTGGCATATAAGGACTTTTTTTGTTTACCTAGCCGATCCTGATATAATGTCGTTAAAATCCTTCGGGTCCCGGGATAAAATGTTCGTGTACCCGTGAACGCGGGGGCAGCTTCGAAAATATTGGTTTTACCTTTTATATGATTTTCCTCGTTTCGCTCCTTCGTTATATTTTTCCACGCCTCTTTTCTTCCGCTTTTTCTTGATTCAACAGTGCGCGCTGACCCCTCCTATCCATCCAGATTCATTCGTTCGATCTTTTCAGCGGTCCTTTCCTACGGTACTCCCGGGTGTATAAACGAAATATCATTATCAACCAGCCCAAAGTAATGCGAGCAATTTATATCCACCGAGAAAGAATGGAATGAAATATCGTTGAAATTTAATGGAGGGCCACCAAAAATGTTTTATCACTGATGAATGTGACGCTAATGAACGTATTAACGTCGTATTTGTGAATGATAGAATATTTTGGGGGCACGGTAATGGACATCCAGTTGAGGCTGAACCTAAGTGAGAGATGTGTGCACCGTTGTCTGCAGTAACAAATTACCATAACGTCCTTTGAAGACATTAATTGAGGATATCAACAATAATATTTTGGTTATTGTCGTTGTTCCCATCTTTTTTGTTGGTATTGTTGCAATTATTGGAAAATTCGTGGTTGTTTCTTTTTTTTGTTTTCATAAAATTGCTATATGAGGGAGTTTGTTTTGTCGGGTTATTGGGAAAGTCGTTTTGTTTTTTTTTCGAGAACATGAGAGACAATTTTCTTATAATATACCCGGTAAAGTGACCTTATTTTGGCACCCCGCCAATTATTGACACTTCGCTGATTTATTGTCTACGTACACAGTGGTACTTAAAGTGCCAATAATTGGGCACCTTATCCAAAATATTTGATTGAAATATATATTGACCATATTTTGGGACGTTTAGTTATTTTTCTAGTAGCATGAATCGCCGTTCATGGAACTTTTGATCGTTGCTTACGAAAAACTGATTCAAGTGATTTTTGGATTCCTCATTTGAAGTTAGGGTTTCACCATCTGAAAATGGTTGTAAAGACCGAAAAAAAATAATAATACAAGGGTGGCAGACCTGGTGAATATAGTGGGTGTGGGAGCACATCCTATCCAAGCTGTAACAGCTTCTGACGAGTTACCAAACTTGTGTGAGACCTGGCATTATGATGGTGAAAGACTGCACCTTTTGTGTTGGTCAATTCTGGCCTTTTCTGCTCCTTGGAATGACTCAATTTGTCCCGTTGATGGCAACACACTTCCGAATTAATTGTGGAATTGTCTGGTAGAAGCGCAAAGAAAACAATTCCCTTAAAATCCCACCAGCCAGGGAGCATCACTTTTTTTACGACTATTTGCAAACCAGTTTTGCCACTGGTGTTCTGTCAAGACATCTTATCCATACACGTCACATAACTTATTTCTTGCCCGAGCAGCGTTCTCACGTTTCCGGTAATAAAAAAGCAACAACTGCCGAAAATGCTGCTCATGATTTTCCATATTTAATAGGAATAACAAAACAATTGCATAAAATGAAACAATTTTTTTACCAGTCGAAATGTATAAGTCTACGGCTTAGAATCAAGTTGGCTGGTTAAAAATACAACTGATGCATCTTTTGCAGAAAAAACGACATAACTTTCCAAATGACCCAATCCCTGATTTGATTACAATCTCTAGATAGGAGGGAGTTGTTGCAAAAGATTGGGCCAAAAAAATTATTTCTGTTTTTATTTGTATGGTTAGTCGCGTTATTATTTCTGCTTTCGTTACTCCCATTGACAATGTTGTTATTTTCATTATTGTTATAATTCCATATGAGGTGCAGTTCCAAAGTGGGCCACTTCTTCCCCAGGTACGTACATGCAATAAGGCTTTCAACAATTCTGATTTCCGGTGAGACCGGGCGTAAAACCCGGATGACAGGATAGAGATGTCTCGTTAAAAAAAGAAAGAAGGAGAAAAGAATCGTCCGCTCGTTCGACCAGTTTCTCTCGGGCGATCTTTTGCAACCCTCCGTGACAGAAAATACTGGAACGCATAAAGGCGCACACGTACACGACACGAAGAAACGTATATTTGGTCTATATGTACATAAGAGGAGGCGGGAGTGAGGAACATCCCCTTGGCATGAAGAAAAGCTCGTCGTTTATACACACACGTATATGGGAAAAGGTGATTTTGAAGACATTCGACTTCGAGGACCGTTCTTCGAAAATAGCTTATGGTCCCCAAACTCAACGTTATGGAAATTCCAATGCCTCCCAAGACCCCTCTACATACATCCAAGCATATTTATATTACATAAACGTATGAAGGTCATTTAAATGTCCGGCTTGCCTGAAAAATCAAAGATTCGCTTAAAAATTTAAGGCAAAGTACAAGCTGTGTCAGGTGACAGGTGAGTGCGAAAAAAATAGGAAAAATGTTCAAAGAGAAATTTCTCAGAGATTAATAATATTGAGGGCAAAACGAAATTGTCAAGCTCCGCATGAATGAATTCTATAGGGTCTGATGCTTCGTCCCCACCCCACCCCCATCAAAATCTCAAGTGTCTGTGGAGCAAATTCTGTTCGAAAATTTGTGAGGTTACATCGATCTTATGGCCTGGGGAGGGGGGCGGGGTACTTTTAGGCGAGGAAAAAATTTGCTGATTTTCATGATTTTCCTAAAGGACGATTTCTCCGTTGTTTTTGAGAGTTAGGGTATGTTTTATTACTGGTTTTGGTTGTTTGGGGTATCCTTAATCGATATTTAAAATCTGATTAACATTTAAAAAATGGCGGAGGTCTTCCAAATTGCATATTCAACACTGGCGTGACGTATAGCTAAAAAACTAATCGACCGATTCTGATGAAATTTGGTGTCAATCTTTCTAACTTTATTGTCTAAAACACGACCCTAAATATTCTTAAAAAATAAAAAAGTATTTTATTTCGGCCATTTTATTTTCGAAAGATTCAATCCTTTTGTTTCAAAGCGTACCATTCCATCGATTTTCAACATTTCTCACTTTTTCTTCGTTCAGATTCTGCGTATGAGTGTTAGCAAAGGAAAAATCTTCGTTGTTTTCGTTTCACAGTAATCTCGCCGACGCTACGTGTCACGTCAGCTGACAAACATCCATCGGAGGGCACTTTTTAAGGCTGATAACCAAAAATACCATATAACATCCAAAATAACATTACATTTAAACAGCTTATTCAAACACAATTGAATAAAATTGCAAATATTATAATTATATTTAATTTATAATTATATTGTATATGTACATATAGATGTATATAATAATTTAAAAATATATTATATTTATGCAAAATAAAATACAAAGTATTTAGATAGCTAGTGATAAAACTTACCCCAAGTCTCAGAAATGGTGAAAAATCTCTCCTCAAAAAAAAAAAATGAAAATGAGCAACTTTTTCCTCCCCGAAAGGCATCTCTCCCCTTGAGGACCGTCCGAAAAATACCCGGATAGCCTGATAGCCAACATCACATCGATACAATGGTCTCAACATTTATTCCCTGTCGGTTGTCTGCTTCACCCCATTGAGGTCGTCAGTAAAGCGAAAATAAGACGTAGCTACGAGCCAGAGGTAAAAGTGTGCGTGATGTGTGCGTTGATCGAAAAAAGATCTCGTGGTCCCGTCGTCGCTTCGTTTCTTTTTTCTCTCCTCAATACGTATTAGTCCTAAAACGACCCCCAAGGATTAGACGCCTGACGTACTCTCAAGCGCCGAATAAACACTAAATTACTTTGTACGAGATCTCGGCTATACATACGTATATCCATTCCTCTTTATCTCCCTCTCCCGCGAGTGTCAATTGTTCCCCACGTTTTTTTTTCTTCGACCCTCGGTTCAGATCCTGAACAAACAGACGAGCAGTACATTTTTATTCGTTTGTCAGACGTTTAAGCGCCGACGTGACAATGTGACGAGGAGAGTTTCACATGCAAGCTGGGCAAATACTACGGGAAAAAAAGCGCCGATGTCCGTCCTCGTTGCCATTTGCACAACGTTCAATACCTGGAAGGTTGACGTCTTGCTGTAAAAAAAAGAAATGTCATTCAGGCTGTTTTAAGCGCCGTGCAAATAGCATTCGGAACATTTCGTGCTACATTTGCAGCAGGGTCACACGATTGGAGTGCTTCTGTATGAGAGGAATGAGCGATGTTCCGGTAATTTTGGAAAGTGAATGGCCGCTCGTGTATTTGTATATAATAGATATTGGATTTATATGTGTGTATCAATAGATGTCAATATTTGATGTTTCCGATAGAATTCATACTGTGTGGTTTGATTGATCGATCGTTGCTGAGAACAGAGGCTAGCCAAATTCAATATTCAATCCGAAGTTGTCGGTTGGCAAGCAAGTAATTTCGGTTTTCACGAATGGATAGCGTTATGTTTGTTTCGAAGGAATTTTGTCGATATTATGACTTTTCACCGTTGACATCGCATAACTGTCACTTTTGGCTTACTTGAGGTGCAAAGTGTGGGTAATTTTGTTTGCAGCTGTTAGTTTTGGGTCAATTCTAAGAGAATGTGCAAAAACGAACATTCTTGACACATATTTTTATTTCCGTAAATAGAAGGAAGCTGCTGAGGTCTGCAAAGAGATATGTGGAGTTTATGGTGTTTGATTGCTTGACGAAACGCACGTGTTGCAATTGGTTTGGAAAATGTTGTTCTGGAGAATGTTTCTGGAGAAATGTTGTTCTGGAGAATATTCTGGAGAAAATTCTGAATAAACCCGTTTTACAAATGGCTCGATTTGTAAAATTTGTAAATTTGTAAAATGGCTTTTACAAATTACCCGATGACAAATGGCTCGTCTACGTTACATCAATCGAAAACGCTCCATGTCGAAGCGTGATGAACCAGCACAAACCACATCGGAAGCTGAATTGCATGAAAAAATATCATACCGTTCTTTTGGTGGGATTGCAAAGGTGTCGTGTATTCTAAGCTGCTTCGAAAGAGCCGAACCATCAATTCAGGTGTTTATTGTCATCAACTAATGAAGAAAAACCTCCTTTGTGGAACACAAGCCCTTTGCGATTCACCAATTTATGCATCTTTGATTACTCACACATCTTTGGTGACTCGTGGAAAATGATTGGAGCATGGTTGAGGAATGATGTCGCATTCACCATTTAGCCCTGACCTTGCACTATCAGATTACCATTCATTTCGAAGTTTGTAAAACTCTTTGAACCCCTAAACTTTCACTAATGATGATGACCGGAAATCGCACTTGGTTCAGATTTTTGCTGATTGGGACCAGAAATTCTTGAGTGCGGAATGACAAATTTGTCATAAAAATCACAAAGGCTTATCGGGCAAAATGGAATATATATAATTAATTGAAGTTCATTTTTTTTTTAACACAGAGCTTAATTTCTCGTTACAAAACTGTCATCACCTTCTTCCCAACCCAATACCTGTAACTTTTCCCTGGCACAATAAAGTCTATTACGACAGGATCCTTAAGGCATTACTCAAATTTGGGGAATTGTATTTTAACCTACTGAAGCTACACCCGCCATTTTTAGAACAAATTCGTGAACTCTTATAGACCCAGTTTTTAAATCACCTCGTTGGAACCACGATCCCATATGCTAGTGCTACGACTTAATTTTCAAACTAAGTTTAGAGTTTAGAATGATGTGGCACATCAGTTTGACACTTCTGTTTAGTCTGTTGACTCAAACAAATATTTTGCGGCTTTTCTTTGACGTTTTGGTATCCCTAAGTCAATATAAGAACACCCTCTAACAAGGAACATGACTTAACGAGTAAGGCCCAAAAAAAAAGGTTTTTTCAACTAATTTTTTGCTCCCGAAATTGAAGGTATTTGAAAAAAAACTTTTAATGGTGTTATCGGGCATACATTAAACTTTATTATAAAATTTTTTTACAGTAAAAAAAAACAAAATGGCGGTTCCACAGCTATCTTCCCGGGACATGTTTTGCTTCCAGGGCTCCGCGGCACGCAGCACCACTGGTGCACTTTTGAATCTAGAACAAAAAAAAAAAAACCATTAATCTAGAGGGCTATAGCTAGAGAATGTCGATCGGATTTTAAAAAGTATCAATTTTTGTGGATTTGGCGTGCGTTTGAAAAAAAAATTGATTTTTGACGAAAAAAACGGCAAGTTTTTTGTTAATAAAAAATCAATAAATAAAGTTCTTGAAAATTCCGATCGACATTCTCAAGATAATGTAAATGTTCACATCTGGTTAAAATTTCAAGTAAAAAAAATGAAAATTGTTCGAGTTATGCTGCGTGCCATTTTGAAAAACCATGTTTCGAGAAAAACGCGTTTAAAGTTTTGCGAATAGTTTTCTATTGGAAAAAATTAAAAAAAGAAGTTAAAAAAAATTTTTACCGTTAGTCTGCAATCCCAGCACCATGCATTTGTCCTTCGATAGCCAAATTTTCGTCTTCTTCGTCTTTCCTGGTTGATTTTTGGAGCGCGCGCGCACTTTTGGCCGCATCGCTCAGAGATGTCTCCGCGTGCGTGATGCGTTTGGCGTCGGCTTCGATGCAGAAATTATATAACTGTACACCAATTTCCACCTCCAACATCTTGAATATTTGCAAGACGTTGGTAAGGCCGCCATTGAATATGCAAACAGCGATATCCGTCGCAATATCTAGTACAGTTTTTCCGCTTGAGGATGATTTAGGGGCCAAACTCCAAACGGTAGCGTTGAAACTTTCGTTATTGTTTTGAGTATAGGCCCCCAAGCAACGCTCCAGCAACTCGTCCCGGCTCAATTCCATGTAGATGGGTTTGATGGCTTGATAAACCTCCTCACTCATTGGCTGATTGTGATGATACGCATCCAAGGCATTTTCTGCTTTCGCTTTCTTCCAACTGCACCAATTCTCCGAACATTTTTCGTGCTGAGGCTTTTCATCCGTTGACATTTTGTGAAAAAGGGTTGCCCAGATCTCATTTTTCATATTTTTGATGGAATCGGAATTTCGACGGATTGCTAAGCCGTAATAAATGCTTAGTTCGTCAATCAATTTGGCAGTGAGTTTTCTTCTTCCCCCGAGACCTTTTGTTCCTTTTTTTAAGTTTCTCAATCGAGTGCCCATTCTTTTTTGCACGTGATCTATGCACTCTTTTTTTTAACATCAACATTTTCATAAGGCTTCGAATCCACGATGCCTTTGAAAGTTTTGGAATCGCCATCTCCGATATAATTGCAGTCGTTTCGGAGCAAGTTTTGACACGCTTGGCGGCGACCTTCATTTCCTAAGGACAACAAATTTTTTTTCGCACAGGACCTTTTTTTTCTTATTCTAGAGGGTTTAAACTATTTTTTAAGCCAATAAAAAAAAAATCGATTTTTCAAAAAATTTACAGTGGCCTTACCCCTTAAGGCAGGATTCTACTTTGAAGCCATGAAAAAAACGCTATTTTCGTGAATTTTTTCTGAGAATACTATTAAAGATATCGATATGGGGTTTAAACTGTTCAATAAATACACTCTTTAAGTACATAAAAAAAAAAAATTTTAATGTATTTTATTCATTTTTTGTACACGTAAAATATGTTTAAAGCCAACATCTCGAAAAGCAGGTACCGTTGCCGTGGTCGTGAAATCTTCCCGACGGATGGTCTGAAACAAAAAAATCAAATAGTTTCATGTTCAGTATGTCTTCAGGAACCGACCTAACTAGAATATTTTATATACGTGCAAAATTAACAAAATGGCGGCTAAAATACGAAAAAAAAAATGCGTTTTTTTGGGTCTTTTTTTGCAATAAAAAAATAGTTTTAATCAAAATTTTAAGTTGATTGTATTTAGGTGGGTTGGTACACACATATAGAATATCTATTCCAAATTTCATAAGGATCGGTTCAGTACTTTTTGAGTTATCACGACCACGGTACTTGAAAATGTCGTTTCGAGAAAAACGCGTTTAAAGTTTTGGTGAGTGATAAATCGTAGAAAAAATTATCTTACCCTCAATCAGCGATGCCTGGGCCTTCGACGTGTTCCAGGTGGGTGTTTTCATCCAATTTAGCCTTCCAAAGTTTCAAAGTAGAATCCTGCCTTAAGTGTCTGCTTTCGATTCTGTTGAAACTCATATATGTGATAAAACATTGAAAACTATAAGACACTTTTTTATCGGCGGAAAAACGGTTTCAAAGGGGGAGATTACCCCCAAAGAAAGGTGTGTCGTGGGGTGGTTTTGAAGTTTCACCCACAAGCAGTCCACCGATCTGAATGAAACAAGAAGCCAAATTTCACTAATGTAAAGCGATCAAAAATTCCCATCCCTCTATAGAAATATAGAAGAAAAAAATTAAGGGATGACAGACCTTTCTTTGAGGGGTAGTTTCCCCCTCAAAGCCGTTTTTCCGCCGATCAAAAAGACACGTGTCTAATAGTTTTCAATGCTCTATCACATATATAAGTTTAAACAAAATCGAAGACGGACACTTACGTGATGTTCGTTGTAAGGGGGTTGTGCTCTAGATGACAGTCAGATTGGACGACACACCCTTAATATCTTTTCAAATATTCGCGTTATACGAGTAATGATGACGTTCCATGGTCGGCCAATAAGTGTTGCTAGTAGCAAAATGGAGTATAACTGTCAGTGAACGCGAGCTTTTACGTAGCAAACATTTTCCTGATTTTAAAGTGAAAAAAAACTGACCGCGTTATTATCTGGTGCTAAAAATACCCGTCGGGTAAGATTTCTTCTAGTTGAACTAATTTATTCATAATCTAGGGTCATTGTCCTTCACAAATACTGCACAACGGATATTCTAACACCATAGTTGTTGTCACACCAAGTAAACAAAATCAACATTCACTTATGGGTGAGTTAACATACCAGACATGGATGTACGATGATACACGATGTCATCTTACCCTGCCGCGTATAAAACCGGATATAAAATCTGATTAGGTTGGCTTATCGTTATAGGACGCCTAGCTATCGTCAACGAACATCGACACGTAAGAGCTGGTCACTAGAACACATGACCAAGACCATTGAAACTTTAAAGAAGAATAGGGTGGGTTGGCTCTTAGCATCCAAACAATTTAATGTGCCGCAGACGACCCTTCATCGTCACTAAGACGATGTTTCATCAAGCATTAGTGGTATAGACTAACCTTTAATCAAGAAATCAATGTATCTGAGCATAATTCGGTCGACCTGTGTGAGATGACATCCGCATGTCATCTTAGACTGAACTACATCGTCTTACAAACGTCGACCTACATGTGGTTTTTTTATTTTTCGATTTTTTATTTAAGTAACGAACGGCCTGAAACTGATCCCGTTCCATTACAATAATACACATTCATGGATCTACACTTTGACTTGATATGACTTCATTTATTTTAATATTTATCGTAAAAGAAAAAGTATGTCATCACAAGCCCAAGTCTCTTACGCGTCAAACCTAAATACTTATTCGTTCCGGAGATATCAACATTTTCGTGTGTAGGTCTGTATGACTGGATGGTATGGTCCCAATATTAATAATACAATGAGTATGTCTTCAATCTGGCCTTACCCCTTCGTGGCTTCAGGGGGTTAAGAAACATCATTTTCTCTAAATATGCGTTTAGGAATCGAACTCTTTTTTTGATCCCTTGCATTTTCGAATTTCCTCTGTATCTTCAAAAGAATTGCGGACTTCCATCTCTATCCAGGGTATTTTGAGTAGAGGAAAAAGTGATTGAGATCCCCAAAAATAATTACATTTATTCATCATGAAATTAACTTTCGTACGTACGATTTAATTTACTCTGACATGACGCCTCGGATTACCTGGCCCTTGATTCATCACTAAAAATGTAATTTACGTAAAATTTTCCCGTCAGCTATCAACTCGGCACTATCAAGGCGCATTGAGACGTGAGCATATAGCAATTTCATTTAATTAGTATACCATGTTACGACCCGATAGTGAAATGAGAGAAAGGAGGCTAGGGGGAGATGAAGGTATGTATCCTTCGATGTTGAGATGAGAGGAAGAGGCTCTCGTAGAATAAAGATGGATGAGGCGAGAGACTGAGAGGCCGCCGCGGAATACCATTCTCTGTACTCGACGTCAAATCTAATTCTCTCGAATTGCAACTCACGGATGCGCGCTGCTCTAATAGACAAAGATACGGGAAGAGAGGAATAGCGAGCGCGAATGAGCTCAAATACAATCACCCCTAACAATTCTCCCGGTCGAGAATAATGTTTAATATTCATTTTCCTCAACGGAGCTATTATTTTTTTCTCCACAGTTCTCTCTTCGCGCATTATTTCTATTATTATTTTGTTTGTCATATTCCTCTGCAAGTTATTACGCTTGTACGATAGCATTCCTTTCACTTTAAGCTCACACATGTTATTTTACTGCTTCCAGTTCCATAGAATTTCATAGAAACCGCCCTCAATGGTAGCCAGAGAGCTCGTGTCCGATTCGCTGCTGCATTGCACTTGTGCGAAAGCACAGAAAAACTATGGAGCAGCTTAATGGAGCAATATTGCACAAATTTATCTACAGGGTGTCCTGTAATTGATGGATAATCCGGCAACTGTCGATAGGCCAGATAATGTCCTACTATATGGTGGATTTTCAGTTCAGTAAAAGTCCCACGGTTTGGACTTTGTGTTATTTTTTTAAAATCATCTGCTTTTGGTTCTTCCATGCCATTTCGACAAGGGATAACCATTTTTGACCCGGTTTTTGAAAAAAAAATACTTTTGGTTACTTGTTTTATCTGTAAAATCTTCTCTTTCACCTTAAATGTTGAGGCAACTATACAAAAAGACGCAGATTTTCCATACGAACCGATTCGAACATCTGGCTTTGACAGCCTGCGGTGTAAAAAGAAAAGTACTACGCATATCGTGCCAATTACTTACAAAAGTTGCTTGGTTATTGTCGATTCTAAAATGGTATTATTCTTCAACATTTGTCTTTTGATTATTTTTTATCGAATTTAAAATAAACCAAGGCGTCGTATTGCAAATTTTGAATTGTAATTTTTTAAAATATCAAAAATGATTTTACTAGCGAGTTTTGCGAGCTGTTGGGCCACCGGTCCTGCGAGTGGTATTTCAAAGGAATAGTTTACTAAAAGAGACAGAGATACAAGGCTAATGTAGAAAACAGAGACGGAGATAATTTGCGCACCGGTCAAAAAAAGTTATCATTTGTAGAAATGGCATGCGAAAAACTGATTATATTTCTCAAAAAAATAACGTAAGCCCAAAATCGCGAAAACCATGGCACTTTTACTAAACTGAAATTCCAGCATATAGTAGGACATAATCTGACTTATTCACAATTGCAGGATTATCCATTCATTACTGGACACCCTGCATATATATATATATATATATATATATATGAAGGGGTTCATACCGGAGCGAATTTCGAACACTCACGGTACATACAGGGACATTTGTCACATGTGATGAAGGTCCTGATATTTCTTAGACCCAAAGCTGCAAGTGGGTGCTGGTCCTGATTTTTGTGATTTTGTACGGGACCGATTATGAAAGCTTTATCGATCAACGCTTTAAAGTATTTGGGAGGACGGCTGAAAATCTAACAGACTTGGAGGGGAATCTGCATTTGAAAGGGTTAAAAATATAGGTCGGCATGCATGATATAACGCATTAAAATGATGAATAACTCGATAATTACTAGAGGGCAGTCAATTAATTTTGAATGCAAAGTCAAATCTTTAAAAGAAATTTCTATAGACTCCAAGGTAAAAAGCCTCCTCTCGCATCGTCGGCAAAGATCGGAAAAGATATATATATATATATATGTAGGGTGTTAGGAAGGTCGATTCAAAGCCTCAAGGGGGTGATAGGGTGCCTCGTTAGGGCGATATCTAGCCTAGGGTACCCTAGTCCAAAATCTAAGGATTTCGAGTTATCATGGTAAGTATGATTTTTGGAAAATTTCCCAAAATTAGGTACCAACTCGTTCCTAATGCTCAAATAGACAATAATAGGCAACTAAAAACTTATTTGAGTCTTAGCTTAAGGTGTATTCAATCGACAAACACCAATACAATCGTCAGTATCCACACCACTAACTAAATGAGACGAGTCCAATAATTAAAAACTTGGCAAAAAATTAAATGACCTCTCATGTTAATGCTATTTTTTTAAATAGCATTAACGTAAGAGGTAAACGAGTTAATACCTAATTTTGGGAAATTTTCCAAAAATCATCCTTATCATGCATGATGAGTCGCAATGCTTAGGCTGTGGGCTAAGGTAACCTAGGTTGGATATGTTCTTACCGCTGTGACCTTTCGCCCCCTTAAGACTTTCGTCGACCTCCCCAACACCTTGTGTATATAAGATATATAGATATATAATATATATATACATATTATTTTTTTCACATCATGGTTAATATTGAAGAAAAACGTCAAGGTATGGATTGGCATAATAGTTTACACGGTACCTAACGAAAGTTAGGAACAACCGAAAGTTCCTCTGTGTATAAGAAAACGTATATCATACGGCGAGAGTAACGGGCCTGTCGATCTGCAGCCGAATGGTCCATAATCATGGATATTCATATATACAGATACGAAGGGGGTTTTACAGTTCGTCTTCGTATATACAGAGGTTTAATGCGTTGGGTACATGAGTGTTAATTACCAAGATCTTAGTTCGTATAGTGCCTCGACATCTCCTGTATTTATATTATATATATATATATGTATATATATATATAGATATATAGATATATAGATAGATAGATATACATACACACACACATATGTAATCTCTGTGGCGTAGAGACGGCAGAGAACGACGAAGATAATAAAAGCAAGAAGGGAGATAAAGATTACGAGGGGGAGCCACGGGAATTTATTGACCACATCAAACCCAACGATTTTCTACAACTAGAACGTTCCTCCACGTATGTAGGTGTTTTATACCAGTGTATATTGATCGGCCCAAAAAAGAATAGAGCTTCATTCATTTTTGAGTAGCGTAACTCATCCAAATGCTCGCCTTTTCCCATCAGGTTTATTTAACGGGTCTACATACACGCTTGGAGCCGAAAGAACCGGTCGATTTTCAACATTTTTTTCTGACGAGTGTGTCGAGCTAACGTGGTCGGGTTTTCGCACACAATTAATAATGCAATATTAATCGGTCTAAATGGTCCTGACAACTAGGGCGACCTAACGTGAAAAAAATGTACTTCTAGTATAATAACGAAAGTTCCATATGACTGGATTTGTTGATCGTTTGAAAATTTCAAAAGTGGCAACCTGTAGAAAAATAAGTCCGATCTTCCACCAACAAAAATCTTTGATAAATTGCTATCGACAAAAGGATAAAGATATCAAATAATCGCAAAAAGGGTATTCGCAGGGGGGCAGTTCGCCGTAGGGCAGCGGGCGATCTCACCCTTCACAAAAAATGTCATAACTTGGTCAATTTTAAGAATTTGTAAGAAATCCGTTTTGCAAATGAAGGTTAAGACACTAAGCTATGAAAATACGCAACAAAAAATAGTATCTTCGAAATTTCGAAATTTGGAGCTCATGCAGACCACGCGAGTTGTAACTTTTTCTTTTTTACCAATGAGGACGGCCACCTTATTCATTGGCGTTTTTGGTGTCTAGAAAAGTCTGCTTTCCTAACGAGTCACAGATTATCAATTTTCTTTATTGGCGAGTTATATTGGCCAATAACGAAATTGGCGAATTATAAAATATAATTCGCCAATTAGACGAGTTAGATAATTGTATCTAGTCGTTTGGATATTGAATCCCTGCAGTGATGCAGACGTATGCGGAGCAAATAAACCTCAATTATTTTTCTTTTCAATGTTTCTGCGTAAACCCTCGAGGGCTTTTACGATCGGATCACTTTTATTCTTTCGATGGCGTTACAATCGGAGACTCAGTTGAATTGCCACCCGCTCGGTGGCAGTTTCCCATGGCAAATGCCGGTTCAAGTAGTGTCCGAAGCCAACGTTCTCCACCATCGAAGATTACTGTCAATTCAAATATGCGCCTGATCACTTGGGTACCTTTATCAGCTGCACCCACGAATCTTGAACATTCTGTATTTTCCTCTCAACCTTACATTATCATACTCGTACCTATCCTATGCACCGTGCGTCGTACGAAAGTACACGAAACCCGTACGTACGACAATCTCCGCTTCCGGTTCTTGGGGACAATCGTATAGAACCACTTTCCTTCCTCGTCTCAAGCAAGTATATTCGCATCCGCGTATTCCACCATTCGATGTGGCCTATATATCCACGCGACTCAAGGACCGCCAATCTCCCTAGAGGCTCTTCCGCTCATTGCCTAGGTGGCACACATATCCCTAAGAGACGCACGTACATCACGTACGCGAAGATACAGATGCAACGTAAGCGGTAAACGTGAAAGAAAACGCTTGATAGCCGAAACTCGCGATCCACGAGAGCGTCAGGGAAGATATGAGAAGTATCCGAGAAAGACGATATCCTGGTGGATTTGGTAGTCATGCAATTTGACAAGCTCCCAAGATTGCTTCTCTCGCGCCCAGTCGGGAATAGCAAAAAGTTACGAATACCGGTTCGCCGCGTCTTTGCCCTCGCGGCCCACTGTATACGGGCACACGTATGTAAAGTACCCATACCTTGAGGACAGCAGAGCGAGAAGAGCCTGCTGGTGAATCGCGAACAACGAACCGGGGCATCGCATAAACCCGCGTCGAGGGGGATAGGACAGGCAAAAGGGACGAAATAAAAATAATACATGTGAACTCGACCGGCAGAAAGGGAGAGACGGAGAGAGAGAGGGGGGGGAGAGAGCGGCGATACAGAAGGACAGGCGACAGCAGGAAGTTCGACAGACCTGCTGCCGTATAAAAACCGAGTATAGGAGAAAGAGGAAAGAAGCAAGGAGAAAACGTCCACATACACGAGGTGACATTTTCTCTATGGGCTCTCTCGCTTTTTCTCTCTCTCTCTCTCTCTCTCTCTCTCTCTCTCTTTCATTGGAGAGGGCTCCCTTCGATTGTCCCAGAGTACATGAGATACGGGGAGCGACAGGCCGCAAGAAGATCTCAGTCTTTCTTCCTCCGAAGACGGTAGATCCGCGCTACCGCAGACTCATGCCAACAGTGAGAGGGAGGGAGTGGAGCAAACAAACGGAGCCGCGGGGCCTTTTAGCCGCTCTCACAGGCCCCCGAGTGCACTGATCCGGCTGTCACGTGACGTACTTACAACCGGAGAACGTATAACCTGCCCCCGTCTCGTGTCCGTTGCTCCAAGCGCATGCACAACCCATGCACACATCAGCGTATAATTCAATACACTCCGAGTCTTCACGATTCACGTCGTTGGGGCCCCCTGAGTGAGCCGCTCACGACCGCGGTCTGTTTTTCGCGCATGTGCCCAATCACGTTTCCTGAGGCTCCTACCGCGCACACGCCCGGCTTTCCCGGTCCAATCAGCGCCCAGAAGTTCAGCCGCCAACCGGAGTGTGTTTCAGAACCGGAAGAGCGAGCCCGGAAAAGTTGACACGTTCCAACAGGTGATCGGGATCAACCGGTCGTAACGTGGCAGAAATGTCCGAGAGGTGACAGCAAGAATGAGGACAACACGAGGGTGTCCAACATCCAGACCGTATGTACTCATCAAGATTGCATTGTACCCACGAAGATTGAGGAGAGAAAATTGTGGAACATGGGAAACCAAGAGACCCCAAAATAGGGACCGAAGACCCAGAAGAGCCATGGTACAAGAAGATGAACGCTGAAGACAGTGCGAATGAGGAAGGGAGCATGCGAGGGAGGCTGATGTAGCACAAGGGATGGGATGAAAGGTGGAACAGAGCAGAAGGACTTGAAACACTGGTATGCCGGGCTTAGGCATGAGTTGGTGTGTGTGTAGGTGTCTGTGGTGGGTGTCCATGTGTGGGTGTCTGTGTGTGGGAGCCTAGGTATGGGTGTGTGTGTGTGTGTGTGTGTGTGTGTGTGTGTGTGTGTGTGTGTGTGTGTGTGTGTGTGTGTGTGTGTGTGTGTGTGGGTGCCTGTGTCAGCTTAAGGAGCATTTGGTAGCGGGCGATGTAGTACACTTGGGAGTTTTTCTCCAGCATGGACTCCCTTTTTTTTCACCGCAGAGAGGCACCGAGAACATGCACTCGTGCATTGCGGCACACGCCTCCTCTGGCCTAAAAAATGTCACTTCCTTGTAGTAGACACATACACAGACATATATCAAGGGTGCTCGAGAACGTGGCAGTGTGGAAGCAAAGGAAGCGAATTGAGGATAATACGATGGCGGGGTGGGTCAGGAAGAGAAGAGGGAAAAGAAGACAGGGGGGAGCTAGCAGATGCGAATGAGATAGTTCGGAGCTGAGGTGAACCGAGAGGAGATACCGGGAGACATAATGCGGACAGGACGAGGCGAGATGCGGTGACGATAGCGGCGAGGACCTCTCTCTCTCCCTCTCTCCCTCCTCATCGTGCGCCCTACTGCTCTTACATCTCGCGTTTCTATCGCTTTGAGCTCTCTCCGCGATATCTCTCTGCATGTGTACAATGTCGTATACATATACCTTGGATGTATATACCTCACCTACTACGTCCTCCATGCTTTATCCTTTTTTTCTCTTTCTCGAGTATGCTGGAGACACCGAATGGAAACGGGAGGAGGAAGCGACGTATGTATGTACGTATGTACTTTTGAGAATCTCTCTGTCCCGGAAGAGACCACTTGGCGAAGAATAGGAATTGATCGAGATTTCGCATTGTGTGGTGCGCCGCGAGCAATCGTGTCGTCATCACAAAATCCCCATCCGAAATGTGTTCTCGTGTGTCTCATCCGTTTCAGAAGTGAAGAGGGAGAGGTGTCGTCTACCATGAATTTCCTCTTTCACAAAAGAGAATACGAGACGGATCGTAACAGTCGTTCTGGCATTGAGATTCTTGTGGTATCGCATATGCACGGGGATCGGACCTCTAGAGACTGCAGGAAAATTCCTGTTATCGAGCCGAGCCAACAGGCTATGGCGCAGCAACAAGGTAGAGGAGCTCGACGTTTGATTTTGAAGTATTTCACCAGACTGCAAAAGAATCTTGATAAAATCCAGTCGAAATGAAAACTAAGCTGCGCTTGTGATCCAAATGAAAACGGCCGATGAGCCAAAGTGGTGAACGCTCGAGTGTCCATTTTATCAGATGATTCATGCTCCAATGTGACCCCACATTCGACCGCTAAATCGAGTTATCTCATGCACGGGATACATCTTATCGTGAATCGTTCAAAAGATTACGATGGAGGACGATCAAGGAAGATTTTCTTAAGAGTGTCGTTTTTCATTCTCAATTTCCGAGAGTTGATCTCCGAGACCACGGCGAGATCTTCATAACACAATGGAAATGAATGAAAGGCTGAGGAACTCCGAGCAAGTTTATACGGCAACAGACTGGCCGCAGTAACGCGTCAGATCCGAGCTTACTCACGCCCGAGACACAGAAGTGTCTTTTTTTTGTTGGCGTCCTGGAAGGAAGAGCAAGGACGGGAGAATAAAAAATCAAGATCCTCGACCTCCTAATGCCACGTGGGTAAGAGCTACAGGGTCTGTGGTCGCTATCTGGACTGGCAGAGAACTCGAGAAAGATACGTCCAGCTGATAACTAACCTTTCTCGATGCGCACCGGTTCTCAGGTTGCATCGTGATCCAGGGCGCTCCAAAAGTAAGTACAAGGCCCTATGTGTGCGTGCGTGGACGATGTGGATCTCGTCTCGAAGCGATTGTACAACGGCCCAGCGCAGGCCGAGATGATCTCCGCGCGACACGGAGGATTAAAAATGGGGGCTCCGATGGATGGTTCCCTTTGGCCAGTCCCAATGGCCAAGCATACATATTCAAAGTGGGCATATAATAGTGTCTATAGGAGCAGTGTATTTTTCGAATGGTCTTTGAGCAAAAGGGCTTATCTCCCGGGTATCTCAGTGTTCAATCGCATGCCGATCTCGGCATTAGCCTAAGATCGAGGGGACAAGCAGGCCTTACCACATTTTCTACATCGGTGCGTCCTAAAGGTCCCACACAAGGGCTGCTAGCGCCTTGTCCCAACCACGAATGTACCGATCGACTCAGATAGGTCCGCACGATAGTACGAAATGCAGGTACACAAAATTCGTCATATGTCCCTGAGGAATGTCGAGCGCTCGCCTGGTGTCCAAGACAAGGAAGTCTACACATACAGGCGTGTGTGAGCGGGATGCGACAGGGAGAGACGGCCGCGGTAAGCTGTGAGAGGATCATCAGGACCCGAGCGTCTCCAATCCAGTAATGACATGTCCTTCCGCATGCATACGCCTCCCTCGGTCCCAATAGATGGGGGATGAGGTACTCGGAGTTACCGAATGTGCTATCTGCTCACGACTATTCCCATCGGTAAGGCATTCGTCTCTGCGACAAACGCCCAATTCGACAGTGACCGAGTCTGCAGCTGCTGCTATTGCTGCAACTCTCCGGACGAATCGAAGTCCTCGCCGGAAGTTCAATTGTTAATGCTCCCTCCCTCCCTCCCTCTCTCTCTCTCTCTCTCTCTCCCTCTGTCTGTCTCTCTCTCTCTCTTGCCCGCTACCTCTCTTCACCGCTGCCAGGTACACACCGAAGGAAGGTTCTGCGGTTGGTACGATAATTGCTAGTCTCGAATGAAACGGTCGGGGAATATGTTCGTCCTGGTGTACATATACAAGGAACGGTTGGAAGACAAAAGTTCGGATGGCCAAATTTGTGGTCTACCAATGGGGGGAAACGATTAAACAGCGTGAGTCCTACGACCCGGCCAAGAAATGCCAGCTGATTCATGAGACAGCTTTCACAATGACGTCGAGCGGAAAGCTCGTTAAAAAAAATGTCGCGCGATGAGTCATCGGTGCGGGAATGTGAGTGGAAATTATCGTAGATTGAAGGCAGGCAATGAAGGCGAGATGTCAAGTGAAAATTGAACAATATTCCTGCCTACCGATGAATACCTACTATTGAGGGGACACGTGCAGCAGTTTCGGACAACGGAATTGGAAGTTCCGCGGGGAATCTTTCAACTGTTCCAACACCAGGAGTCGCCACACTACGGCAAATGCGGAATGGAGCTGGACGCATGTGTATCGTCACGTGTTGGTGCACATACAGGGCTAGGAAAGACACAGGCGATTACTCCCGCCTCTGTACGCGAGCTAGGGGT
Organism: Ophion costatus; assembly: GCA_951751655.1. Taxonomy (NCBI): domain Eukaryota; kingdom Metazoa; phylum Arthropoda; class Insecta; order Hymenoptera; family Ichneumonidae; genus Ophion; species Ophion costatus. The sequence continues at coordinate 34,362,614 of OX632358.1, forward strand.
GTGACGCGTCTTTTTATACGAACACAGCTGCTCTCGGCGACATAATAAAGCGCTATAAAGAAGCTGGAGGACCACGTAGGGCATACATGCGCGTGCTGTGTCGCGCCTACTGGAGGTACATGGCACACACGAATCCACTACGAGGGGCTCATACGACATAAATCGGTAGAGCAAGATTAATGGAGTACTTTAATACGGAGAATACGGACTTTCCCTCTCGCATCTAGGAGCGTCGTCAAGTTCAATGGTAATCCGGTTGGAAAGAGACATCGGGAGACTTTTCTCGAGATTAGCCAGTCGCCTCGGTGGAAAGTGGAAATCAACGATCTACGACTTCTTTGGACCCGCGGGGAATAATCCACGATCGTGCTCGTCGCATCTTCTCTCCTTCCTCGACAATGTCATGTGACTTCTTCTCGCCTCGATAGGTGTGTCATACGTGCGAGAGATCGAGCCGCGGATTATATACGTCCCTCGTTATGTTAATCTCACGAAAATCGTTAATACCCGGGGCTCGTAAGATATAACTGCCTCATTGCGTGCCGCCTCCCGTGTTTCTCTCGAGAGTAATCATTTTAAAAAAATCAAAAATAGATTTCACCGCTCGCGTGTCCGGGTGTGGAATTTCCGGTGCCGCGGGCAATAAAATTTCGCGCTTCTTTACAATCTACGTAAATCACGGGAAAAATAAGATTCATTGGAACTGCAAGCTTGAGGTGTTGGAGGCGCGAACGGTATGCGGCTTCGGTGGGCTCTCGTGGCGAGCTGCGTGGGACGGTACTCGGATGGGTGGCTGCTGAGCTCGCCATCGGCTTGTGCACCATATCGCGCGCGGACGGCGGTTTTATCGAGCTTCCGATGCTAGGCAGTTTCCGAGGAAGTGCAATATATTTGACACTTGGTTCGAAGAGGCCGTCAATTCGACGGCTTTGATGTTTAAGGAATAAAATTACAGGAGCTGCTGGTTTTTTTCTCTGCAATTCATGCGGGAAATTATTGTCACTTACGTGGCATTTCCTGGGATAAAACTTTTTTACGCAGCAATAGCTTAGGGGGTCTGCATTTGCTCAAAATTTCGAAAATATTATTCCTTGTTGCATCATTTTACAGCGTAGAGTCGCGGCTTCCTTTTGCAACGAAGATTTTGGGAAACGTTTAAACATTGACCGAATTATGGTGATTTTTGTGTAGTGTTGAATCCCCTCTACTCTTTTTTCTTTTGCGTTTTTCGCGAAGCTGTGTTTGATGAAACAGCGCAAGTCGCAACTCAAAATCTGTTGATCCGGTAGATTAAGGCCTCAGGCCACAGTAACGGGTATAAAATCATGTGCGAATTTAACAATTTTTTTTCGTATGAAAAAGTGATTCACTCATATAACTAATTACACATCTATTTAGTATGAATGTCAAGCTGTTAGAAAAATATATATATTTTTTTTCGATGTACAAAATGGCCGACTACTCGAAACTTCTCGAAACAGCGTTTTTCCAATTGGCGTGACAAATAACTTCAACAATTTTCACTCGATTTACTTCAAATTTATAAGTTATGCTCCTAATGGCATTCTGCAGAGAAGTACGTACGGAATTTCTGATTAATCGAAAACTTTTCATTTTATGAGCAGTATATGAGCAGTTATAATGAAATTTTTCACTGAAAATTTATTTCCTTAGTTCAAATGCCTGCAACTTTTGAATAAAACAATATTTTTTCAATTCCGCATGTACTGCTCTAGGTATTCTAATGTAGATTGACGAGAATTTTTGTTTTTTGTTCTAGTAGATCGTGAACCCATAGCCAGTTGGATATATTTGAAGAAACAAATTTTTGTTTTCGTTTCAGATTACATTTGAGCCTGATAGAGATCTCGTCGTTTCAGGCCTCACCGCTGGAGGACTGCAACGCCAACTGCAGCACCGCGAACGCTTCGAAAAATGTTCTTCCAAAAAAACTACATTCCAACCACGAACATGTGTCCAACATGCTGAGAAAAAGTCAATTTATTCCAACCAATGTTTCACTAGAAATATTTTTATTACTAAAAATTTAAATTGGGCTTCCAGACAGGGATACCCCGTTAAATAATAACAATAATAATAACTCCATCGCTTATCACTATTTGTGACCTAAAAAAATGCAGCCTTGAAAAGACTGTAGGTATTAGGTGCGTACTAAATCCGGACCTACCCATCCTAATTCCCCAGCAGGAAAAAAAAATAGAAAATCCACTGCCGTATTGTGTCGCACGTTTGTGCAAACCCGTCTCATTCTCTGTCATCAATATGTGAATCAAATAAATCGACTTTTCGACGGAAATACGTATTCTTATTCACCCGTCAATTTCACGGATATGCGTATAAATATGTATATCACAAAAAATCTGCAAACCTACCGAACATCTGTACCCCAGTTACTTTTAAATTGTGCGCATTCATGGATCCTCAGTCCGCGCCCAATATGATCAAACTAACGCATCGCGCGATGCGGTTGGATGAATCATCGTAACGACCGAAACGACGAATGCCTCGTGATGACACTTATTCCCGCGGGACTACCGTTTCGAGAGGGAACACTCGTTCGGCCTTTCAATAATTCGCGAATTATACGTCATTGCTCAGCGAATTAGACGATGAATCAGCTGAGCCGTTACGTCAGCGCGATTAGCGTCGAAATTCACGGAACCCGGTGATTCTCGATTGAATTACGGCCTAGACCGGTTTCACGTGTCACGTGACGATACACGCACCGTACAACTCTATCGAATCGATCGTAGACCCGTGTAAAATGCCTGTTGAGCTGCGACACGTGAAAAATTGGAAAAAAGGACGAAAACAAATAAATAATGCGCCCTAACAAAGTGGAATATATAAAACACGCCCCCGTATGGCGAGTCTCACAAAAGACGACTTTCGGATCGTTAGGGCGTAATTTATCTGTACCCCAGTTAGAACTATGTCCACTCGTCTTCCTTGTATATAGGTCTCCTGTATAATATGGATTCATATATATATATATATATATATATATATATATATATACATACATACATATATATATATATATACGTTTATATATCTCGCCTTGACTCGAAAAGGGAACGAGGCGAGCAACGTTCACGCCGCGCCCTCCTATAAACCATCCCTCAAATTATTATTTATAGCACTCCCCTTATTTATGAGTATTCTCATCACCGACAAACTCAAACGATGGTATGAATTTAAAAAAAAAAAACACCTTTTAATTCGTTCATTCGAATTTATCATCGTACATCATACGCGAAAGGTTGCCCCTTATATTTCGTCCTAAGTGGAACAGGGACAGAGCGAGAGAGAGGTATCGTCTCTCAACCCAAAAAAGTACGATAAAAAAATCTTACCGTTACCAACCCGTGCAGAAATATTTGTCCATACTTCATGATAGGGATCCAATGAGTTATCGCATTGGATCCCTGCACTAAAACGTCACGTTCGTACATTGGATTCGAATCGGGATTCATACGTTGGAATCCAATGTACGAACCCAATTTGAATTCTGAAGGATTCCCACATTACTGAACCGAATCTGATACGATTCTCGATCCCATCGCATTCTGTTAGTTGAATTTTCTAAATGAAATATATAGATATACAAAATGAGTGGAACTTCGATAAGTATAAATATCATCTTAAAAAAGTATAAATCGCTTGGAAAAGTATATCTTAAGGAGGTTGGTGCGCTAGCCACGATGCGAGATTACATATATATTTTTAAATATATGGTATTGTCTAAACTATGCGAATTTTTTAAAATTCTTTCACACCCAAACACTAGTGATATAAAAATAGTGCGATGTACGTAGTCATACGTGCGGTTAGATGGGCAAGACGTTCACGCTACGGGTGCTGTTATTATTATTATTTTTTTTATATTGAGCCAATTGTAGTCAATTTTTTGCCGATTTCCGAAATTGAGTAAACATTTAGGAGAAAATAAAACAATTTTGCCAATCGTAAACCAAATAAATTCAATATTATACCATCGAGGCTTGATACAGGATTACGAATCTTGACTGGCGAACGAAGAGCATTGGTGCCAACCTGAATGTCCGCAAAGTTGCAGTATTTCGGCAACACTTAACATTATTTAATGCTAATAATAAATAACCTTATGACATAAATATAAATAGGCATAATTATAAATGAATGAAAATTTCATTCTGAGATGTATAAAACTTTAATGATATATTTTATGAAAAATTAGCATCTACAAAATAAATCTATACCACGTACGTATTTTTTTGAGGTTCATTGGAAAAAAACAAACATCAACTGTCATTTGAGTGAAACGGACCACTCCAACCTCCTTAAAAATCGATTTGATTCATATCACTGAAAATCCACTGTAGTTATTGATTGTTATTTAATTCACTGCACTTTGACATAACATCAACACACACGTACACGCTCACGAAGCGTGCCGGTTATGTTTCAATACGCCGAGTTTTTAGTCTCGACTTTTCACATATTTTCGTTTCGAACGTGGTAAGAATTCTCAAACGACGCTCATCAGCATGCAGAATCCAATTGGATCCCAATGAGGACTGCCTATGTGCGGTGTTCCACCTAAATCTCTACACAGATGTGAGTGCATCTTGGGATTCCCCAACATATTGGTGCACGGGATCACGAAAGATTTTTTTTTCGGAGACCCAATAAATTCTGATTGGGAATTTTAAATAAAAAAATCTACTCATATTACACAAAGTGCAACTATTTCAAAGCGTTGACAATGTAATCAGACTTTCCGGATAATAAAAAAAACATGCACTCGTAAATAATACGCGTTGGTTTTTAGTATTTTTCAGAAGTATATTGATAGATCGAGGTACATCATTAGGTTTGTGGTAGGCATCTGTTTTGGATTTGTTTGGGTTCGTTTTGCTTCGTTTGTTTGTGTGGGTTCGTTTGGCTTTGTTTGGCTTTGGTTGTTTGTTGGGTTTGTTTGAGTGTGTTTCGGTTTGTTTTGTATAATGATTATTATATCATTTTTGTCATATATTTATAGCATACGTTGTAATATAATTTTTAAATTAATAACAAGATTAGAATTGGGTGGGGAGAGCAGCTCCCCCCACTCTACTGCAGCACAGTGGCAGTGGAGTGGGGGTATAGCAGAGCATTAGTTTCGTGTGACATCCAGCCAACTCAGACCCCTATACCCAGCCTACCTCAATAAACATATACGGATTTAAAAGCATTTCCAATGCTAATAAAATTCTCAAACGATGTCAATTGGGAAAGAGCGCGAAATCCACTTGGATTCTAATGTGGGCTAGTGCCCCCCGCCCCTATCAAATCCCTATAGGGATATGTTAGGACCTAGGGACTTCCCAATGGATTACTGCTTGGAAACACGTTCGGCTCTCTTCCATCTTTTTCCCCTGTCTTCGCCCCCGTCATCTTTGCAATTATCGCAATCTCAACCGAGAAAAGAATAGACCGTGGGCCCCATTCTCGTGCAAATTAATTCGCCGAAATTGCGTGAATTGCCTGCCCCACACGAGGGCCATATATTCGTGCCCGTCCCAGCCCGGAGAACGAGCCAAGTCGGGATAGCCGAAAAAAGAAGAGGAAAAAAAAATATTCCCTCGGAGGTTTAAAAAGGGGGAACCGGAGTGTCGCTTCAAAGGAGGGCATCTACACGAAGCGAAAATTGCGTGCGCTAACAAAGGAGAGTAAAGAAGAGGAAAGGACACGTGCTAGATCCTCGATCCTCTCGCGGCGAGCCAAGGCAACCCGCGAACGCCCGACTTATTTATTGTGTAATTTAGCAGCGCTCTCCAACATTCCTCGTATCCTTCGAAAAACGGCCTTAAGAGCCGCACACCGAGATATACGACCACACGAATTTCTACCTGCCGACTTTTGCGGCTGATTCGTCTTCCTCGCTACTGCGATACAGGCCCGAGGGTCCTTGCCCGCTTGTGAACGCGTCTCGAACTCTACCCGTGTACAACAATCACATCGTGTCTTTTCGTGTCCCGTAGTATGTGGGTTTACACGTGTCCACGAGCGGCCATCTAGATCGCTCACGTGCCCCCACTCCTTAAGGGGTCATGCCTAGTTGCAATAGTCGAAAAATCACTTTTTTCAAAACCAATCTATTTCGAACAGTAGGTATGTCATGTTATAAATGTTCGCTGAATGTTTCAAGACGATCGGATCAAAATTGAGAGATTCATAGGCTGCAGCCTATCTTTTTTCTGCGACAAAAATGACAATTTTTTTCGTTCAAGCCTCGCTTTGAACAGGCGCCATTTTTTGATAAATTTGACACTTCGGAAGTTCCTTCGATTGATCGTAGAATAAACTAATATACTACCGAAATCTGTTTGGTTTTTTATATTGGATAACCTGGTTCACAAGAACGTTGTTAATCGCAAAAAACGTTTTGGAGAAGTGCTTCCCGGGCATCGGCTGTAAATGGATTGGAATTAATTATTTTTTCACTAAAATATTACAGAATGTTGTTCAGATGACACTTTTTCAAATACCGTATTTTTTTAGAAATGCATCATCGTGATTTTCCACATAAAGCTCAAAAACTAACTGTTTTCGACTGTCACAACCAGACATAACCCGTTGACGTATTACTGGATGGATATTAAAAAACTGCCGAAGGTCTGGAATATTTGAGGATAGATAGTTCTTCACATAATAATAATATGTGATTTTTTATAGAATTTTTCACTAAATAATTGATTAGTTATAGTCATATGGATTTGCCACGGTCGCTTACGGAATGACAGCTTCTGCAGATGTTAATGGTTGCAAAACGAATATAAATAAATCGTCATAAATTCTGAAAACATTAAGATTTAGGAACAAACGGTTGATCATGCTAAGTTTTAACCCTTCGACTGCACACTGGGTCATTTTGACCCCGCTTTTTTTCAACTGACTGTCGCAAAACGGGGTGATCTATTCGGCGGGAGTGTTGCGCTCGAATTTTTCGCCACTCCTACTCTATAGGTGGATGCTCGGCTCCCATCCCACATCCTGCCCGTGTACTGAGGACAGGTGTCGAAAAAGGACCTGGGGTAGCATCGACCCCGGTTATGCAGTAGTGCGGTGAAAGGGAAAACGTTTTTTCTGTGAAATTTGGTGTTTTGTTACTACATGTAAGGGAGTTATGATAGAAAAGGCTCATGGATATTTTTTATTTTCCACTACTATAGTAAAAAATGCGAAAAATATACGCTTTCAACAATTAATCTGCCGACAAAGTCGATCTTTTTCATTTTTCACTATCCCGAAAATACTCAAATTCAAACCTCCGAATAAATATACTTTTTGGGAAGACGGTTCACGCTGTATTTTTTTCGTATCTACAAACCTTCCTCTTTAAAAATCTCAAGGGACATTTTTTATATTTAAAAAAAAATTATCATCTTTTTCGTGTAATTACGTATTTTTCAACGCATCTCCCACTTTGAACGAATGTTTGAGCACGTGATTTTTGTTTTTCTTAAAAAAAAATTGGTTCATAAAATAAGGAACACTGACTACAAAAGAAGTTTCTACAAAAAAAAGCATATTTACCGAAATACAACGATCTGACAAGCGCCTGGGGTCCGGTCGACCCCACACGCAGTCGGAGGTTCGTGGCGGAAGTTTGCAATCGAAGGGTTAAAAGTGGAAAATTAACATTTCTGAGTGTTAATTTGTTATTAAATTGGATGTTTGTAAGGTTCAACATGTAGGACATGATCTAGACTTGTAAATTCACGATTCGCCGATTCTGGCCTAACTTTTTGCCCGACGGTTCGTCGGGCAAAAAGGTAGCCAAATTAGACCAAGTTAGGCAAAAATTTAGTGCAAATCGGCACGATTTTCCTCTTGGGGGCTAAGCAGACGGCTGGGATAATTACTTCCGGCGAAATTCACCGTTTATCATTGTTACAATTGTATCGAATATCAAAAATTCCTGATCACCGGTACTGTGGACACGCGGTCGGTGATTGGCTATCCCAAGTAGCGCTCGCTTGGACCGATACTCGGATGGGTGACCGCTTGGTTGCGCCGTACGGTAGAGCATTAGAGTGGGCGACAGTCTGTGGTAGCAATTGCGGAGAAATGAAAAATTCTACACAAATTTTGCTGCAATTCAAATTTGAAGGTTCACCACATTTTTAGGATTCTTCTGTATTTATTTCGGATTTGGAAAAAATATATGTTGTTAAGCAGACATTGAACTTGTTTCTTGTAAATTTTTATTTCACAAAATTATATATTAACAACATTATTGAGGTATCATAGAGCTTGCGTATAAAGAATGTGGTCCAACGGCCCGATCGATAACTTGACAATGATTGGTCCGAAAAATAAGAATAAAAAAAGGTTTACAGTCCATATGAATGTAGTTCTCGTTGTATACGTAGCCGTTTTCCGAAAAGAATAACAATTTCACAAAGTAGCGGTTGTTGAAAAAAAAGTGTAATTGTGGCGTAATTTTTACTTATCTTCGGAGGCTTTGAAAATACTGAATGTAAAAAAAATGGCTACGTTCAACGATAGCTACTGCAATTACGGAAATGTTGATTTTTTAATTGCGAATCAGACAATTATAGGCCGAGTTACGATTCCGGTGAGGTCGAGATGGGTCGTTTGGAGAAAAACGCGACTGTAAGTTTTAGTATACGTAAATCGTTGCGCTACCTGCTCTCACTGAACCGTCTGTAACTCGGTCAATTTTCAATATTTTAACTAGAACACTTTTTCGCATATTCTGGGATATGTATACTTCGAGAAAATGCAAAAAATGTCATTTTTTTCACCCGCCAAAGTTGTCTGCCACTTCAAGGGGATACATCCATGTTGCTCGCCAAGTATTGAAACTTCATTGCGAATTTTTCTTCAGAATACTCAAAACGCAATCTGAAAGAGGTTTGGAGGGTTCATTCTACATGCGTTGACCCACAAAAAGAAAAAATCAGATGGAAAAAAATGGCTGCTTAGGCGTAGCTACAAAATGTCGCCTCAAAATGTACAAATTCAAATATCACAATATATATTATTTATTATATCATACATTTGAAAAAAAACATCCATTTCACAAAATTAGAAAATAGTATTTCTGAACGTGTAAAATTTCCTGGTTATACGTGTCACCGCGAATTAAAATATTTACCATGACACGTACACCCAATTAATTTGACAAAATCAGAAATACCCCTCACACGAGTGCTACAGAATTACTTATGAATTTCATCCACAAGTGAATCGAGGACCGGCGCAAAAAAATACAACCAGACAACCGAACTGTTCGTTTCAACGGTTTCCTATTTGCGGTTGCATTACAACCGAATTATTTAGGTAGTGTATTTCAGCTTTGGAGTTCGCGTATGTCTAGAACTTTATACTATTTTAGCCCTCGCGTCATGGCACCGTACAAGTATCGCTATTTAGCCCGGTTTCCGAGAATAAATCAACATTTATTACTACCGTTGATCTAGTCGAACATGATATTCATTATCGCGTCTAATTATATTCCCTCCATCGTTCATCGAAGGTTTTCCATACTTATCAAGATCTTACGTCGAAATTATAAACTGCTCAGAGGAGCATCTGCCTCGTTTCATCGTTTTCACGAGCAGGATGTTTTTTTTAGATTCGTGATTAAGCTTGCGCGGAGACGCGAATTAACGCGGATCTTTATTTAAATCGTTAAACATTTAAAACGACCGAAAAATTCATCAAGTCCCAAGATTTTTCATTAATTTTTTTCTCATAAAAAGCTCCTTTTTCGCCGATAACAAAGAACTTTCGCTGTTCAAAAAGAGAAACAAAAAGAGACGAAAATAGCGAGTGACTAGCGGTGGGCGATACATCAGAAACGAGAGAGAGAGATATAGAGGACGTCATACGGACCAACGGAGAGAGAGAGAGAGTGAGAGAGAGAGAGAGCAAGAGATGGCGGAATGAAAGAGGGTAGGTTGAGAAGAAAAAAAGCCGATCCCTCACGGTGGAACGTATCGCTACTCAACGTCTCGCATTTATCACTAGGCCAAGTAACGAAACATTAGTACGGTTAATTAAACAAACTTCTCGAGGTTTTTTTCAACCTCCTTTCCCGCTCCTTCTGTCGCTGATGTCGTTATTTTTTCGTATTTTTTTTTTTTACCTCGAGATACTGAATAAGCGAGCAAGCGGTTTTTTCGACTCTACGTTTTGCTTCTACGTAATTACGTTGCTTTTCATCCAAGTCAAGGAGTTGCGGCAACGTTAAAGGATAAGGGGAGAAAAGAGGACGCCGGGGAGAATGAGAGAGAGAGAGAGAGGGGGGGGGGAGGGAGAGAATAAGACAGATAGAGAGGAAAAAAGGCTACCGGGAGGAAGAAGGGTGGTGCTATATATGGAAAACTAGAGACGAGAAAACGAGCATAACAAGGAACAGACAGCGAAAGAGTGAGAGAGAGTAAGAGAGAGCGGGGTGGAGAGAAGGAGCGTGCAAAAGAGAGGAACGCAATGGTATAAACGAGACGAGGAGGAATGAAGAATCCGTAAGAAAGTTTCAGGGGCTCAAAGTTTCATCTACTATACAACGATAAGAACGTAGACAGAAACACGTGTTTTCGACGACACATGGAACAAAATATTGTATCCTCCGAGCAATCCGAGAGAGCAAATGAGCTCTTGGCACGTGTGTGAGTGGTGTTTTTTTCTCCCTTTTTAAAAGAGTAAGAGTATGGAGAGTATATGTGTGAAAGAAACGAAAAAAAGAGTGTTTCGAATTAGTGCGGTCGTTGTTACTGATGGGGTCGTTTGTTAATAAGAACTAATTTCATCGCAACACATTTCGTAGATAATGTATGTGTATGTATATATATATATGTATATATATGCATGTGCGCGCGCGTGTGTGTGTGTGTGTGTCAGTGTGCATGCGTGTGTGCGCCCGTGCGTGTGTGTGTATGTGTGTAATTACCATTGTTGCTATTACGTATACGGAGCATTCGTTACTGCATCTAAACATATAGCTCACGTAGATCGACCCAGAAATCAAATACGCGAACACATTTTTGCAATTAATTTATCTACAGTTCAAGCTGTCACGGAAGATCGATAATTCACAATTTTGCCTTAGGAAAACACGACAAGTGCCGTGACAAATTTAAAATGTTGACATCGTGTCCTATCGATATATATATATCGATATATATGGGGTCCTATCGATATATATCGATATAAGTCAATATATAGGCTCAGTAAAATGCATGTAGTACCTACATAAGTAAACGAGCACAGTTTTGCGGACAATCCGTTGTTGCGATCTCTCGCAGGTCACAGGCGGTTCTTTATTCAGTACCCGATCGTACTTAAGGAAGCTTTCCAGTGTGACAACCCGAAAAATCGCTGTTTTTCGCGATTTTTTTTTTTTAAAGAAAAAATAATCTAATCGGTCTGGTTTTTTTTTGCATATTAATTGGGTATTGAAGAATACAAAACAATTTTTTAAAGATCGATTTATTTATTAATTAATATCTATAAAAATGATGAAACAATTGTTGCAGAAAATGCACTTGGATGTGGTGTCCACGTTGGGGGTCACAATTTTGATCTGAAACAAAAAACACAAAAAGATTATTGATCGGTATATAATTGGCTTTCGTGCTGTGGAGGCTTTTTTTTTTTTTTTTGCAAAAATGGCGCCGGTTTGAACAAAAAGTATCGATTTTAGCATTTTTTTTGGCAGTTTTTTTTACAAAAAAATAGGAAGATGTCAAAAAAAAAAAAAAGCTTCCATAGCACGATAAACAATGACGTTAAGAATATTGTGTAAAAAATTCAACTCGATAGCTTTAAAACTCTGCCCTCCAAGTTGGACACCGTTTTGAAAAATGCTGTTTCGAGAAAAACGCGTTCAAAGTTTCGCTGTAGCTGTAGCGCTCCGTTGCCTTCTTCCAAGAAATGCTGTACAGTAACCGAAATAATCTGAATTTCGGCATGAAAATTTCAGGGAATATTCGGAAGAGTGTATACTATTCGATAAAGCAAAAAAAAAAAAATCGATTTTTTGAAAATTTCACACTGGAAAGCTCCCTTAAGTCTCTGCAATAATCACACACACCCACAAACACCCACACACACACACATACATACATTGAAGTGGTTCTCTCATCGATAAATCGTTGGCCTTCGAATCTCCTCTTGATCCTTAAACTTTTCTCGTATCCGATCGACCGTTACTTTAGCAATGTGGGGCAGATTAATAAATCCGTATGTGACGATTACGAGGCCATCGCGGAAGAAATTTAGTTTTTCGTTCGCGCCCATAGAGCATGTCATCGCTGACAAGTTATGTACACGATATATATATATATATATTGGGCAATTGAATGCTACACGAAGATCCTTCATGTTCACTGGAAATAGTCGGAAACGTTTTGATGGCTCTTCGTGTGTATTTAATTAGCCGACACACACACTAGCACACACGCACGCACACACACCACTCGTGTCGGTTTCTATAGAAGCACAGGTTCATATTATGGGATGCGATTTGGAGCGTCATCGTGTACACTCGAGAGCGCGGCGACTTCAAGAGGATATGCCTAACAGGTGATTACCTTGCGTTAATTATTAAGCGACTTGAATGCTTGGGGTCTCGGATCACACCTACGGGCCCTGTGAATAGCCGAATGAATAAGTAAGAGATATATATGCATTCACTCATATCAATTGCCCACTTGCAAAGACGTAATCATAATAGACATGTACATACACACTTATATGTGAATACCCACAGCCATAGATATGTGTGTGTATATATATAGGGTAAGGTGAGTTTCGACTTAACGTAACGTCCTCGTGGTAGCCTATTGTCCCAATGCTTTCAGTGCTCCAAAGCAACAACTCTTGGGGAGGAGGGGGGTAATCGCCATAGGCAGCCAAACGTAAGCGAATTTTAAAGATTTTTTTGCGACGAAACTATTAATTCTACATATTATAACATCTTTTAATTTTACAATTTTTTAATATTTAAAGACGATGTTGGAACGACACTTGCTTCGCAGACGGTCGTCGCATGATTTGTTCCACGGCGTGCAACGTAGCGTCTGGTTCATTGATCAGAAACGTCAAAGACGAGAAGTTTTATATTGACGAGACCTACACGCTCTATGTGAACCTAAACAATAGAATAAAAAGCGAAAAATTAAAAAATAGTATGTTTTTGAAAAAATGTTTTATTTTTCATGAAACTTTTACTATATGGCTTGCTATGAAAAAGTAGTTTTTTTCAAACATTTTTTAGGAATTTTAGATTCACGAAGACGATAGTTATGTTATCTAGAAGCGTGCAAAATTGCACAGTTATCGATTGACTAGTTTTTGAGTTATTTTGGACGAGGTTCGCGACAAAGTGGTTTGCAGGAGAATAACTTTTGCGGATTTAAAGCTTTTAAACTCAACATTTCGTACCTAATGGACTTACCGATTAATCTGCGATTGTGGAGCCATAAAGTGGTCCCTCGACTTCCTCGCAGAGCTCATTTTTGGCCATAAGCCCTTTACGTTATAAGTAAAGTTACGAAATACGGAATATTTCGAGCACTTTCTTATTTAATTATTTATTATTTAATTAGTTTAATTCGTCACAACGAGTGTGGGAAAATTCTAAAAATCAACCGAATGATGACACTTTTTGTGAAGGGTCAATTCTCCCACTACGCTACAGCTAACTGTTTTTTGCTTTTTTCTTAAAAATATGTTTTAAGAATAGGTGTAGGCTGCATTTTTAAATCTATTCGTTCAATACGCTTCAAATTTGGAGAAAGCATAGTTTTAAGCATTTTCCACCGTATGACCGAACGATTTTTTAATGTATTTACTCACTTGTTAATAAAAAATGATTAAAGTTGTTTTTTTGGTCGCAAATTGATCTCGTATTTTCTACCGCTCGTCGTTTCCGTAATGTTAAAAGTTTCAAAAAGATATCCGGCCATACGAAAGTTTTATTGTTATACTAAAACGTCATTTTTTATTTCTGATGAACGTAGTTTTCAGAACAACACCGATGGGCCATACAGCAACAGCGACACTCTGTTTGAACAATAATCACATCATAGTTTATCAATATTTTTCAATTAAAAAAATACTCAGGCTTGCCAAGACGATTTATCAATTGTGTGTAAAATCCCTACATCATCCTCACAACACTCTCGTCAGACAAAAATATTGAAAATCGACCTGCTGAGGAAAAAAGTTGACTAGTCGCAAAAAAATGTACAGACCCTTCCCCAAAGCAGCTTGATGTGCCCAGCACCACAAATTAAACGAGTACAAAATTTCAGTACCCCGTTTACGTATTAAAAAAAAAACGCGGATCCATTACTCCTCCCCAACAATTTGTCCAGTTTCATACAAACCAACGAAATTCATTGGCTAGTAACTCCGATAGTTTTCTTTTGCAAACAAAAGTCTTTTATTTAACAACGACAGTTTGTGCAACACAAGTACATCGAGTACAGCAATTCATAACATTTATTAAGAAGGGAGATAGCTTCAGGCGAGGAAAAGATTTACGATTTTCATGATTTTTTTTTTAAACCAAAGATTTCTTCACCACTCTTGAGACTTAGGGTATGTTTTATTACTACTTTTGGGTGTTACATGGTACTTTTTTATATTATTGATCTTCTAAAACGGTGGAGGTATGACATGGTCTTCTAAACTGCATTTTCAAAACTGGCGTGACGTATAGCTAAACAAAACTAATCGACCGATTCTCATGAAATTTGGTATAAATCTTTCTAACCTTATTATCTTAAATATGACCGCAAATGTTTTTGAAGATTAAAAAAGAACTTTTTTTTTCAACATGTAGCAATTTTTTTCGAAAAATTCAATCTTTCTGTTTTAAAGCGTGACATTTCACAGTTTTTCAA
>OX632358.1:34377740-34440240 GCA_951751655.1 Ophion costatus
CAGGTGCTAATGTGCGACTCCAAAGAGTCCGCCTATGGAGGACCTCAAGAAAAAGACGCTCTCTTTCTAGTGGCCATTGGGCCACCGTTTTATATTTTTCCGCTGAATTAAATATTTATTCGAGTACCGACAGATATGTTAAATAAACTCGTTAAAACCTCTTTTTTATTGTTTCATGAGTATGAAAAAATATTTAAAAAGCCTGGTTTTCCGACTATTTAAAGATATAGGTTTTGGATGTGCTGATTGAAGTTGTGCATAGAGCTTTTTCACAGTAATTTAGAAGACACAAAAAATACCGTGTTGCCTTTCTCTTGCCTGCACCTCGCACCCTTAATCTTAACATTTTTGTTGTGAAGAAAAAGAGTTCGAAAATTTCTGGATCATCAGGGAAGTTGGAGATTGGTGATAGCAAATTGCATGCACACGTAATTAAGGGAGCTTTCCAGTGTGAAATTTTCAAAAAATCGATTTTTTTTTTTGCTTTATCGAATAGTATACACTCTTCCGAATATTCCCTGAAATTTTCATGCCGAACTTCAGATTATTTCGGTTACTGTACAGCATTTCTTGGAAGAAGGCAACGGAGCGCTACAGCTACAGCGAAACTTTGAACGCGTTTTTCTCGAAACAGCATTTTTCAAAACGGTGTCCAACTTGGAGGGCAGAGTTTTAAAGCTATCGAGTTGAATTTTTTACACAATATTCTTAACGTCATTGTTTATCGTGCTATGGAAGCTTTTTTTTTTGACATCTTCCTATATTTTTGTAAAAAAAACTGCCAAAAAAAATGCTAAAATCGATACTTTTTGTTCAAAACGGCGCCATTTTTGCAAAAAAAAAAAAAAAATAGCCTCCATAGCACGAAAGCCAATTATATACCGATGAATAATCTTTTTGTGTTTTTTGTTTCAGATCAAAATTGTGACCCCCAACGTGGACACCACATCCAAGTGCATTTTCTGCAACAATTGTTTCATCATTTTTATAGATATTAATTAATAAATAAATCGATCTTTAAAAAATTGTTTTGTATTCTTCAATACCCAATTAATATACAAAAAAAAACCAGACCGATTAGATTATTTTTTCTTTAAAAAAAAAAATCGCGAAAAACAGCGATTTTTCGGGCTGTCACACTGGAAAGCTTCCTTAAGGAGCACATTAAAAATGGGCGATTAATTTATTATCGACGAATTTACGGTGGTAACTGGTACAAGCAAAAAAGCTCCAAAAAATACGTTAAGAATCGTCAAGAAATTTATTGTCAAATGTCGTTGTAACATATATGTTTTTGAATGAAAGATATTTGATTCGCGCAGCACAGAACTGGGAACATTGCCAATTTATTGATAAACGACGATTTTGCCATCTGGTGTACTTCATATCGCGATACTGTAAATCATGGCAATTGCACCGCTCGCGGATCCTTCAGTTGTGCACGTTTGCGTGAAATATGGAGACGTCATCTGCATTTTTCTGATTGCTCCCGAAACGCACTTCTCCTGATGTATGTGCCTGTCAATAGACCGGCAGCCTATGCTGGCAGGGAAAAAAATGAGTCAATTGAAATTCATACTTCGTTTGCTCGTCATTTTTTATTCTCTTTCGAAAATCTCCCTGCGTAAGAAATAACTCACGCAATTTTGCCGAAACATATTTGGTTTTCGATCATTTCTCTCTTCTCATTTTTTCTTCAATAACAGTAATCTCTACACCATTTTCACGTTTATATTTACACGGTTCTATGTTAATATTTAAATTTCTATACAACGCACGCAATTTTGCCGAAAGATAATTGGTTATCAGATAATTTATCTCTTCTCATTCTTCTTCAATAACGTTAATCTCTGTATAATTTTCACGTCAACATTTACACGAGTCTATATTAATATTTAAATTTCTCCACAAACCATAAACGCGTTGATCGATGGCAAAAAAAAATCGTCTGGAATTATGGACCTGACGCGAATGCATGTAAAATGTAGTCTTTTCAGAAAGGTTTCATTTTCAAATTCTGTATAATGACTCTGGGTTAACAACGTCCCCAAATTCAAAGGATACCTACAAATAACTCGATCTTCTGTTTGTTTCCTTACCTTCTACGTTGCGCCCGGGCACAGGGAAACTGTCGAAAACCAGTGCCGATAAAGTCGCCCATACTTTCACGCCTCTTCAAACGTGTTCCGCATCGGAAGCTGACGAAAGCTGCTCACTGCACAGTACAAACGTAGTACGATTTCACGACCGAGCGGTCACCCATCCAAGTATTGGCCCAGGCTTCCGCTGCTTGATGTGGATGATCTTCGATACTCCACACCAACAGTTCGTCCTTCCTCTTCGTATTCGAACCATATACCTACCACCATTCTGTACTGCCAGTCAAAAACTGCAAACACAAATTGGGCGACTTTGTTGCATCGCTTAAAAACATTGGCGAGTGGACAAGGCGTTATACTCAACGACGAGGATCCCGAATGCTTTAAGGATGTTGAGTCCCAAATCGCAAATGATGATAAAATTCTGAAAATTTGGTATGTTTTTGTATGAAGTATTTCAGAGATCGTGTAAAAATTTCACGACAATTAAGAACCTCGTTATTGAACAATTAACATTCACAAATTAAATGGTGTTTTATGGAAACTGATGTAACTTTACAAGAAGTTTTTTTTTTTGACCTCTCAATTTTATAATATCTACAATATACTGAAAGCAACGGAGACAAAACGAAGTTTATTGATAAATTTTTTTTTAATTCTTTTAAAAATTGTTCTTAACAAAATGTTAATTTTTTAATAACGAGCTTCCTAATCGTCGTGAAATTTTAACACGACCTCTTAAATACTTCATACAAAAACATACCAAATTTTCAGAATTTTCTTATCATTTTTTATTTCAACCCTTAAGGAGGTTGAAATAATGATGATAGAATTCCGAAAATTTGGTATGTTTTTACATGAAGTATTCAGGAGGTCATGTAAAGATTTCATGACGATTAAGAAGCTATTTATTGAACAATTAACATTAACATGTTTCATAGGGACTCAACATCCTTAACAGCAAGATCATGTTTCTTTCCTCACGTACGAGCGTGAAAGCGTTTACAACGCTCGTGGAGAACGTGCCGGCGACCGTGTGACATTCTTTGATGCAGAACTTCTCGTCTCCGCTAATGAACTTCTTATTCGCGCTTTTGTGAACGAGCCCCTCTCTCTCTCTCTCCTCTCTTTAGTGCCCGCGCGTGATCCTCGGGGGACGAAGGCGACCGGGTAATAAGGCAAAAACGATACGGGACGAAGAGGAGAAATTGAGAAGAGAAGATAAACGAGTATAGCTGAGTGAGTGAAGAGAGTGGAGAGGAGAAAAGAGGGTCCATGATCCGCGGGAGAGTGGCTTTGCGCCATTTGGGAATTCTACGTGGATTGGCGGACCTCTCTCTCTCTCTCACACACACACACACTCCCCCTTCTTCCCTCTCTCTCACCCTGTACAAGCGGTCCAAAGAGAATTTGAGAAAAAAAATATAAAAAGAGAGCAAGTTCCCGCAAGAAGTAAGAAAGATCCAGAGACCCAGAGGAGCGAGAGAGAGAGAGAGAGAGAGAGAGAGAGAGAGAGAGAGAGAGAAACTTGTAAGCGGGTGCGCGTACCCGGTCAAAGATTGCAGCTTTCCTGAACTAATTGGAGACTGAATGGAAGTCTCCTTGGAAGCCAAAGATGGAAAGAGAAAAGAAATAGAGCTCGGGTGAGCGAGACGGATTTCTGTTGTATGCCGCGTGCGTTTGCCGTACGAGCGCTTTGGCGAGGAAGCCCCTTGGAGAATGTGTCGCTCGTATAAAAGTTGCCGAGCGATCGAGGCTTCTTTCCGATTTGTTACACGCGAGCAGGCAATACCTCAGCAAAGATGGAAATAATGTGACGCATGGCGAGGAAACGGCGCTCTCGGACCATCTACCTGCAGCAATGCCGTCACTGACGTCTATTGGTCGGGGGGGGGGGGCGGGGGGGGGCTCATCGTAAAAGCCCTTAAAGGGGAACGTGCCTCGCGCACAAACATCGGTCTCCACTCGCACCCACGCACGTCACTTGCGTGCGTGTATTCCTGCCCATAGACACTCGTCCAAGGGTAACGAATTTCGTCGACGAAAGGTATAGAAAATGAAAAATAGAACGGGACGCGTCGCGCGTTTTTATTTCTGATGCTCCATTGTACTTGTCCCGAGTAAAAGCCACCCAGGAATTATTCCGAAGATATTCTTTTCTTGCCCTCGATCCTTCGATGAGCGACGCTCTTTTTTTCGTAGGAATGGAAAAACCAATTTTTCGGGTACGTATCGGCTGGGAAATGTTTTTTTTTGTAATACTGGGTTTATTTGACTTAGACGTAGTTGAAAGTTGGGAAAATATCGTTTTTTGGCTTTCGAGGAATTTTTAAAATCTCACTTTTCGAAAATTTCTAGACGTGGGCACTTATAGGTTAGAGCGTGGATACCGGTCGTTCAAAAATATCGCCAATACGGAATATTGAAGCAGAAATCGGATATTGGACTCGCAGAATACTGGTATTTTGATATCGGAGCTAGAAAGATTGAAATATCATTATAATTGTTATTGTTTTCATTTAAGTCACCTTTACTTTTGTTTACGTTTAACGACTTAAAAATATTATTACCTACTTTACTTGAGGGCAGCTTTAGATGCCCGCTGCTTTTGCAGTCATTGTTTCAACAATGTCGATGCCATTAATGTAGGTGACTATTCGCAGCTACTACTACGCTGACTGGCATAACAAGTCCTAATTTTAATTTTGCTTGTGTAATACTTATTTGTCTTGCATAAAAGATCCTAGTTTAAGTTTATTTATTTTATGGGGTTAGGTTCCCCTCCCCGATCGAGCTGAAATTTTGCACAAACCGTTGTTTTCATATTTTAAGATACTCCTAAAGGGATTATTAGCTACTTTCAATAGTTTTTGGATTTGGGTTTGTTTGGATATTTTTGCTTGAACAAAACGGAGAGCGTGATCACATACGAGGGATTCTCCGTCAATTCAGCCACTTTTTTCGACCATCTCAGATATGCCCCATAATTGGTTATATCAAAGTACCACTGAAAGGCATTATATGTACATTTTTTCAGATTTTTAAATTCAACATTTTAGAAAATGCTGTTTTTTTCCAAATTAATATATTTCGGAAACTAGAAGTAACTGAAAAAAATGTCTGTTCATAAGAGTTATAGTTTTGTATTAGCTTTCGAGCAGACGACTTGGAATAATTTTTACATTCCGGTAATGCTGATTTTTTACCAAAAAGGGGGAAATTATTTTCCTATTGAACCACGGCCATTTTTTGGCTATAAAAATTACAGAGTCTTGCAGTATGTCTGACAATATCGCGATAAAATCGCCAGAGTGGCACGGATCGAGGTTCTGGGGTAAAAAAATAAAACTACACAAATTAATTTTCTTATACCGGAACCTCGCTTCGTGCCACTTTGGCGATTTTTTTGCGATATCGTCAGACATGCTGGAAGACTCTGTAATTTTTTCAGCCAAAAAAATGGCCGTTTTTGAATAAAAAAATGATTTCCCCCTTTTTTGGTAAAAAATCAGCGTTACCGGAACGTAAAAATTATTTCAAGTCGTCCGCTGGAAAGCTAAAACAAAATTACGACTTTTATGTACAGACATTTTGTTCAGTTACTTCTAGTTTCCGAGATATATTCATTTGGAAAAAAATGGCATTTTCTAGATTGTTGAATTAAAAAATCTAAACAACAATCACATAGAATGCCTTTTAGTAGTACTTTGATAAAACCGATTATGGGGCAGATCTGAGATGGTCGAAAAAAGTGGCTGAATTGATGGAGAATCCCTCATATATAGGCATGGACGGAAACGTAGCAGAAATAGATACAGTACACGGGCGTTTAAACAAACTTTTCAATTCAATGTCTCAAAAACTATTGCGAGTCGCTAAAAACTCCTTTACGGGTTGTCTTAAAATATTAAAAAGAAGGTTTGTGCAAAATTCCAGCTCGACGGGAGAGGGGGGAGGGAGTTTCGGAACCTCACGCTTAAAAAAAAACTTAAAAATGCAATATCTCGAAAACAATTGGGAGTCGCCAATGATCCCTTTAGGGGTTGTCTTAAAATATTGAAAGGAAAGTCTGTGAAAAATGTCAGTTCGATTGGAGTGGGGGGGGGGCTTGGAACCATAAAGTTCCAGAAAGGATAACCTTTGTTTTAAACATTCGATGTGAGAATTGTGTTCGTTAGTTTAATTCGTTGTAAAAAAAAAGATTGTTATTTTTCGTATAACTCGGTCTTTTTTCGGTCTCGAAGCGTGCGTTTCGAATCAATATTTGACGTCTAGCACGAAATTCTTTCGAGCCGGTCTTTTTGAAGAGCCCTCAAATTAGGCGACCCTTTGAAATACGAACTGAGCCATAGGAAGAGTTTGGGAAAAATCGTGTAATCTTTATTCAGACGGCATTCACGACTCACAATGTTACTGTCGACGACTGTGAGATCGGAATAATAGACGCAGTCGTTGCGGCGTATTTTTTTTCCTCATTTCCATTCATATAATTACGTATTTTTTCGATTGAAATGCCCATTACCATATTATTATTTGCCATCGCGTATTTTTTTTTTGTTGCCGAAAGATCTATTGCCAAGTTTTCGTTTGTCGTTGGGTAATTTTTTTTACAAAGATGTTCATTTTTTGGTAGAAATGAAGAAATTCATAGGCGTTTCAATGTCTTCGTAGCAATTTTATGTTTTTCGATATAAAAAAACTTGTAGTTTTCTTTTATTACCGATCGGTTCGACAATTTACAAATAATTCCATTCGTCAATGGTGAGTTTTTTTCGTTTTCAACATTAATAATCTAATTGTCGGGTGGGGGTAAAAATGTCGAATGACCAAATGTAGAACGACAAAGATTTCGAAACGGTAGAATTATGAACTCTCAAAATAACGAAGGTTCAATTATTCGAAATTTTATCTGTCGACTGATAAAAAAATTGAATGACTATAAATCGAACCATTATTTATTGGAGAGCTAATTTATTCGAAAACGAATATTCAGATCGTCTGCAATTCGGAACATAAAAATACAGAATCGAAAAATGTAGAACACCCATATTTCCGAAACAGAAAATAGCGAGTGCCTAATATGCGTAATATCGTCTATGGCGAAAAGCAATAAATCGAAACGCAAAATGTCGATGGCCCGAAATGTCGAACGCCAAAAGGTCGAACGGCCAAAATAACGAACGTGGTGGGGCCCGTCACGTGGGATGACTGCCTTACGATATTTTAGCCGACTGACTGACAGCGCCATCTCGCAGCTTCACTCTGAAGCGCAAGTAACGTATTGTGCTCGATTCGCCATCCGGGCCGTTCTACATTTTGACCCGTCGCGATTTTTAACCACTCGACTTTTTGGCCGTTCGCTTTAATGATCTTCTGCATTGTGAACCGTCGCAATTTTTTTAATTCGGAGAATTGTCGTCTCGAATTATTTGGTGTTATGCATACAGGCCCATCGATATTGTGTTTTTCGCTAATTTATTAAATCTGATTTTTGTTTTTCGCTATATATCAACTTCCGAGATGTTCATATTCGTAATTGTTATTTTCGACTTTACAGACTCTAGTAAGATTGACCCATCTATATTCGAACATTCGGCATTTTCGAATTCGACATTTTGGCCCATCTGCATATCGATCGTTTGACATTTTTCCCCCCACCCACTCGCTGTGCCTAATATGCGTAATATCGTCTATGGCGAAAAGCAATAAATCGAAACGCAAAATGTCGATGGCCCGAAATGTCGAACGCCAAAAGGTCGAACGGCCAAAATGACGAACGTGGTGGGGCCCGTCACGTGGGATGACTGCCGTACGATATTTTAGCCGACCGACCGACAGCGCCATCTCGCAGCTTCACTCTGTAGCGCAAGTAACGTATTGCTCGATTCGCCATCCGGGCCGTTCTACATTTTGACCCTTCGCGATTTTAACCACTCGACTTTTTGGCCGTTCGCTTTAATGATTTTCTGCATTGTGAACCGTCGCAATTTTTTTAATTCGGAGAATTGTCATCTCGAATTATTTGGTGTTATGCATACAGGCCCATCGATATTGTGTTTTTCGCTAATTTATTAAATCTGATTTTTGTTTTTCGCTATTTATCAACTTCCGAGATGTTCATATTCGTAATTGTTATTTTCGACTTTACAGACTCTAGTAAGATTGACCAATCTATATTCGAACACTCGGCATTTTCGAATTCGACATTTTGGCCCATCTGCATATCGATCGTTTGACATTTTTCCCCCCACCCCCCCCACCCTAATTGTCGTGTTTGAATAAATTCCAATCGGCCTCGTGCAGGATCAACGATTTCGGTCCTTTAAAACGTTATTTTATCGTGGGCAATTCCCATTTCTCTGCTGGTCCATGAACGAAAAACGAAAATACCACCGAGACCACGACCCGGCTGTATATTTCCTCGAAACACTGTACACACACACAGGCACATGCACAACGGCTGAGCTGACCACAGATTTATTTTCTCTCCCCATGGTGCTATACGAACCCGGTGCTCGGCTCCGGGTTATACAGCCACCGAATTTCTTAATAAGGTGGCAGGGTGGGCTTTTGTTTGAACTTCTCGACTGGGTCAATATTGCAGCTAACCCGGCTACCGCAGCAACGATACGAAAGCCGACTCGAAAGTCCAGGCTTTGTTACACACTCTAATATATATATATATATATATATATATATATATATATATATATATATATATATATATATATATATATTAGTGTTTGTGTGTGGGTGTGTGTGTGTGTGGGTGTGTGTGTGCGCGCGTGTGTGTGTGTGTGGGTGTGTGTTTGCTCGTAGCTAGCATTGTCTCTACAAAAAAAAAGTGTTAAGAACCACCGAGAAAAAACGTTTGAAAAACAGAGGAGTTTAGGATTTTTTTTCCACGATTCTTAACTCCACAAATGTCGATAATGGCGTCCGGCGCATGCTTTTTTACGTCGAAAGCGCCCAGCATACCATGAAACGCAATTGTGTCACGAAATATACAAGTCACAATTCAAAACATTCGTTTTATTAGCTCCGATTGATTTACACTCACTTTTGGACGGTATTTATTGAAGTTTTTACGGCTGAATTTCATTAGTCATTCACTGTTGACGAAAGTTCTTACTTTTCGTCGACATTTGACTATTTTACGGCCGGAATTTATTATACATTATATGAGTTCCGATTTCTGCGGGACACCACTGTGATGGTTTAAAAAACCGATTTTTTTTTCATTTTTACAAAGTATACGTATCCAACGATATGTGAAAGAGTTTTCAAGATTAAGGATGTTGGGTCCCAAATCGCAAATGATGATAAAATTCTGAAAATTTGGTATGCTTTTGTATGAAGTATTTCAGAGATCGTGTAAAAATTTCACGACAATTAGGAAGCTCGTTATTGAACAATTACCATTCACAAATTAAATGTTGTTTTATGGAAACTGATGTAACTTTGCAATAAGTTTTTTTTTTGACCTCTCAATTTTATATCTATAATATACTGAAAGCAACGGAAACAAAACGAAGTTTATTGATACATTTTTTTTAATTTCTTTTAAAAATTGTTCTTAACAAAATGTTAATTTTTCAATAACGAGCTTCCTAATCGTCGTGAAATTTTAACATGACCTCTTAAATACTTCATACAAAAACATACCAAATTTTCAGAATTTTCTTATCATTTTTTATTTCAACCCTTAAGGAGGTTGGAGTAATGATGATAGAATTCTGAAAATTTGGCATGTTTTTACATGAAGTATTCAGGAGGTCGTGCCAAAATTTCATGACGGTTAAGAAGCTATTTATTGAACAATTAACATCAACATGTTTCATAGGGACTCAACATGCTTAAATATTGAAAATTAACCAAGTTCTAGATTATTTAGTGCGAGCAGTCAACGCAAAGATTTGCGTATACTGAAATTTTCAATAGCGTTTTACTCGGTACGAATTTCCTCGACCTGGCCGGAATCATTACTGTAGCTATAATTGACCGATTTTCAATTTTGGAAAAAACCAACATTTCCGTAATTACAGTGTAGCTATCGTTGTACGTAGTGGTTTTTTCGGTAATTCTTTTGATGAGTGACTTTTTCGAAAGATGAGCCCAAAATTTTGTTTTGCTGATTTCTCGTTCATTAGATTATTAATGATGATATTCAGACGGGGGAAGCTGAAAATGTTCATTAACTAATGTTTTACGAGCAAAAAAGTGTTAAAAATAATTTCGATTTTTTGAAAAACTCCCGTATTGAAATCCTCTCGCCGGAGGGGGTTGGCTTTGCTTGGGTTTGTTTGTATTCAGGAAGGCTTCTTTTATAAATCCCCTCACCCCCACCCACAATATAGGGGCGAAGTATTAAAAAATGCGCTGTTGTATCACGTGTTTCCGCGAACTTCAAAACCCCATCACTTTTTATGGGGTGGTGAATTTCAGCTTCCTCCGACTGAATTCCGTCATTTATAACCCAATAAATTAGAGAATAGCAACAAAAAAATTTCAGGCTTATTTTCCGGAAGTCACTTATCTAAGGAATTATCCTTTTATTTTCTTAATTTAATATTTTTTAAACCCCCGAATATAGCTAAAAATATCGCCAAAATTTCCCTTTTCTTAAACACCCGGCATTTTGGGAATTTTGTTTTTCGAAAAACGCCCCCGTCCAACGAGAGCTAAATTCATGTAGATTATAAAACATTTTTGTTTTCGGAAACAAAACGTCCTTCTTTATTCGAGCCCACTTTTGAGTAGTTTCTGCAAATTTAAACCGCTTCATTTTATTATCAATTTCCCATTGACGGAACCTTCTACTGCTTGATAACGTCGTTTTTCATGACGTCATGAGTATGATTTTTTCCTGCATCACATTAATTATGCAATTTATGTTTGGAAAGCTCACTTTTTGGAGGTTTTTGTGCATATTTTTGCGACTGGTTTTGTTATTAATTTATTATTGACAAAACCTCTAGTTGTTTGACGTTTTATTATATTTCTAAGAGCATTAAGGCCTTAGGCCGCAGTAACGGGTATAATATCATGTGCGAATTTAACAATCTTTTTTCGTATGAAAAAGTGATTCACTCATAAAATTAACTACACATCTATTTAGTATGAATATCAAGCTTCATCATTTCATCAAGAAAATTTCAAGTTAGAAAATATATATATATATTTATTTTTGATGTACAAAATGGCCGAACACTCGAAACGTCTCGAAACAGCGTTTTTTCAATTGGCGTGACAAATAACTTCAACAATTTTCACTCGATTTACTTCAAATTTGAAACGTATGTTCCTAATTGCATTTCGCAGAGAAGTCCGTACGAAATTTCTGATTAATCGAAAACTTTTCATTTTATGAGCGGTTTATGAGCAGTTATAACGAAATTTTTCACTGAAAATTCATTTCTTAAGTTCAAATACCTACAGCTTTTGAATAAAACAATATTTTTTAAAATCCGTACGTGCTTCTCTAGATATTCTAATCTAGATTGACGAGAATTTTTGCTTTTTGTTCCGGGTCATAAATTGTGGATGCTAAATGTCACGCCGCGGAGTGCCTAAAAAAGATAACAAAAGAAAATACTAGTAGACGGCCCTTTTGTACATCGAAAAAAAATATATATATATTTTCTAACAGCTTGATATTCATACTAAATAGATGTGTAATTAATTTTATGAGTGAATCACTTTTTCATACGAAAAAAATTGTTAAATTCACACATGATTTTATACCCGTTACTGTGGCCTGAGGCCTTAAATTTAGTATTCATTTTATAATATACACTATGTACTTTATAATATACATTATATTATTATAATATAGTGTATATTATAATAATATATTATTTATATTATAGTGTAGTGTATATTTGTGTATATTATATAGTGTAGTGTAGTATGTAGTGTATAGTGTATATAGTGTATATTATTTATAATATACACTATGCACATCATACATCGATGCTTATTCGCGCTGTTTCCTTTTTTACCGTTTTAAGAATTTTTTTTTCAAATGCCGCCGATGCACGAGGGATACGTGTACGTCGCATGCACGTTTCATCTTCCCGTTCCACTTATGGTGGCTATCACCGAAATAACCCCCGATAAATGTAACACACCGATAGAGCAAGAGAGATAGGGAGAGAGTGAGTGTGTTGAGCCGGCGCGTTTAATGAACAACAGACCGCCCTATAAAACACTCGAGATATCTCGCACAGCTGGTCTTCTCACCACTTGTGGAGCACCATATACAAATGCTTATAAAAGCTCCGCGATATACATGTGGAGGAATATTAGGGCTCTTACAAGAGTGCCACATGTAAAGGCCACAATAAAACGGCTCAACGTCAAACACGGATATACATGTAGAAGATAAATTGCACCAATGCCGGACTCGCTTTAGGGCTGATTATTAATGCACCGGAGTCTTCATCTATTTTTCTTTTTAGAATTTTTCGTGACATCGAGCGGGTTCGAGAAAATTTTTCGATTTATCGCCAATTCGACTTTTTGAAAGGTTATTTTATTGGTTCACGTTTATTATCTTTTTGATAACTTTTTATTATTTCGCTGGTACGTTTTTACAGCTTTATTGGTATGAAAAATGTCAGGTATTTACAATCATTGCTTTTCAATTTTTATTTTCTCACGATGTTTCGAAGGACGGGTTTCGAAAACAGTGCTTTTTGAACTCGGATATTTGCTTGACGGAAAATTGTGTTACATTTTTACTTTACTATAAAAGCTGCGTTTTGAGCTTGAGGATTTTTTTTACCGAACATTTTCTTATATTTATACTTCACCGGAATAGCTGCTTTATGGACTTGGATGTTCGTTTGACTGAACATTTTTTAATATTTTTTTATTTACTGAGCACGCATATATATATACACATTTGGGCTTCTCAAATTTCGATTTGATATGATCTATCGATGATTTATGCTCTCTTCTCGCAACATCCTCCGTCGTAAGAAATTTATATATTAATTGAAATTTCTGACAGCCGGTTATGCTAAAAAAATTTGCCCCATATCTGTCGACTATTGCCACTATGCAATTATCAGAGTATTGAAAGGCATCGTATTTTTTCAGTACAAAGTATTTCTAAAAAATCAATAACTTGGCCGTTAACCTACATTTGACTGATATTTCCTCTATAAAAATTTTGGATAAAAAATTTGCCCCATATCTGTCGACTATTGCCACTATGCAATTATCAGAGTATTGAAAGGCATCGTATTTTTTCAGTACAAAGTATTTCTAAAAAATCAATAACTTGGCCGTTAACCTACATTTGACTGATATTTCCTCTATAAAAATTTTGGATAAAAAACAACCCCTATGCACTTTGGCATGGACAATATTTTTTTAGTAAATGGTGTGCTTATTTCTTTATTTTATTTACCTGAAATCAGCGACTAATCATAGCGATGGCCACAATCTGTACTAGATATATTCGATTTATTCGTAAAAGTACCCCGGTTGTTATATTTTTATCCTTAAGGAGTGTCGACACCAAAATCGAAATGCTTGTAGCCGATTAAAATTAATCACCGAAAGATTGATTTAAGCTGCATTAACACTTAACAGTTTTTCACTCAATACAATATGATCATTTTATCACGAGGGTCATGATGTATTGAGTGGTTTGACAGTTTTTGATAACACTGTAAACATATGTAAACTATTTCTTCAGATTTAAAATTTGGTATGTCCCCTCATTATATGACAAAGAATTTACTGTATAAATTTGAATCAAATGGTACCATATCGGCAATCGTCCCCAAACACGTCAATGGGTTACACCTAGCTCTCTGCCGGAAAAAGGGTGTTTTCGTCAATTTTTTTTGGGAAATGGATGCAATATCAAACTTTTTTTCATAGTAAAGGGTATCATTTCAAATATCATTGACAATTTTTTTATCGGAAAATATTTATAAACGACGGACATGCAGTAAATTGCACAGACCGCTGTACAAAAAGGTCCTTCGCGGTGACCACTCCCGCCCGGAAACAAATCATCTGAAATCCAAAAACCAAATGAACTTAGTTTTTGTACCGTATTATCTAGTCTTTGATCGAAGGATTCAATAAATTAATGATTCTTGAAAAAATGGTCGCCGATCGAAAGAGACCGTCGCAATTTCGATGAAAAAAAACCCTTTTCTTGATATAAAAAAAAAGTATGAATTGGAAAAAAAATCCTTCGATTAAGGACTGCCTTTTGATATACAAAAAATGTCTGTGAAATTTGAAGCAGATCGGTTTAGTTGTTTTTGAGATATTTTGGCCACCGATTTTGAAAAAATCGTTCTGAGCAAAATGCGTTTAAAGTTTTACGTCAGGTGTATACGTATATAGGTTCGCCGGACCTACCTGTAAACGCTCATAACTCCCCCAATTTTCAACGGACCTACTCGAAACTGTCAGAGAATCTTTTTGACAGGTTATATTATGAGAATCCGTCGAAAACGAAAAATCGACTTTTTCAAAAATTCCCACGAGGTGTAACGCCTTAAGGATGTTGAGTCCCCAATCGCAAATGATGATAAAATACTGAAAATTTGGTATGTTTTTGGATGAAGTATTTCAGAGGTCGTGTAAAAATTTCACGACACTTAGGAAGCTCGTTATTGAACAATTAACATTCACAAATTAAATGTTGTTTTATGGAAACTGATGTAACTTTGCAATAAGTTTTTTTTTTGACCTCTCAATTATATAATAGCTACAATATACTGAAAGCAACGGAAACAAAACGAAGTTTATTGATAAATTTTTTTTTATTTTTTTTTTTAATTGTTCTTAACAAAATGTTAATTTTTTAATAACGAGCTTCCTAATCGTCGTGAAATTTTAACACGACCTCTTAAATATTTCATACAAAAACACACCAAATTTTCAGAATTTTCTTATCATTTTTTATTTCAACCCTTAAGGAGGTTGAAGTAATGATGATAGAATTCTGAAAATTTTGTATGTTTTTACATGAGGTATTCAGGAGGTCGTGTAAAAATTTCATCACGATTAAGAAGTTATTTATTGAACAATTAACATTAACATGTTTCATAGGGACTCAACATCCTTAAAGCAATTAATTGTTATCTCCTACGTCCGCATAGTCATGTTATCGATATATCTGTAGATATTTACTTTTTGAATCCCAAACATCAACGTAAAAAAATTGCCCGTGGTAATTGGTTTTACGTGAAAAATGCTGCAAAGCCAAAGATAAGTAAAAAAAATGATTTTCGGAGGTAGTTTATTCGTGCATCGTGGCAGTTCGAAAAGGGCTGGCGACGAATACATGCATACACACACGGAACACGAACACCAGTAATCGCCTCATAAAAATTACAGAAATAATCACGAGTACGGCGAGCGTTACAGCTGCACTCGAGCGCCTAAAAGTTTTCGGAATGAATCCGCGAGTAAGGGAACAACCCCTATTCCGCTCGATCGAGTCGTGAAATCATTGGAGCAAATGCACATTTGTTTAATTTTTTTCTCTTGTTATTTCTTTCTTTCCGGCAATTCGTTTCTTTCGTACTGTGTGCCAAAAAGCGTATGCATCGTTGGCTCTATGTGTATATATGTGGCAAATATGATAATGCGCTTCATTGGCCACGTGGGCCTTCCCATTATTAATAGCTCTCATTCGTAGAGTGCCGCTCGTATTTATGTGTACAACGATGTAATTCTACATTTTGCGAAGCAATTCTCGCTCCCTCGAGGATTGTATATTTCACGTATGAAATTGTTACACCGCGTGTAACAACGCTCGAATTTCAACTGACTCACACACATCCGAACATACACACACACACGTATACATTGCTAATTTGGAAGTTATCCTTTAGCATTTTCAAGAAATCTATTTTTTCATAGTTGATTATTATTCTCCAAACTTTTAGGAGTCAGAAAAAAACCCTAAATATCAATTGGAGAGTCGC
Source organism: Ophion costatus (assembly GCA_951751655.1). NCBI lineage: Eukaryota > Metazoa > Arthropoda > Insecta > Hymenoptera > Ichneumonidae > Ophion > Ophion costatus. The sequence continues at coordinate 34,393,804 of OX632358.1, forward strand.
AACTACGTTCAAAAGTGCATTTTGTTGACACAGCGTTTTCGTGGTCGTTGGCACGATACTGTGAAAAGTTTTGAATATTTCTTAATGCAGTTTTTTTTTCGTCTTCGATAATAGATTTTCTATAATCTAGCGAATCGCTTTTAGGTTTTTTTTTTCGAAACACTCTTAGTAAGCATTAAAAGCTCGAATAAAAATATTTTGACCTTAAAACGTTGCAGCGTGCTTCGTCGTTCAAAATAAAAAAAAAATGGCTCGTCTGTGTGTTGGCTACATTACTTTACAGCAATCTTCTTGGATTATTGAGATTCATCAATGGGTCAGTAATTATGCAGATAATAGGAACGCCAATGTTCATCAGAGGCCTGAACATCGCATACCGGAACACGAATAATTTATTATTCAATAATATTTATAAAATGCAGGCAAATAAACCAAGAAATAATATATGATGGATGTTTTTCCGAATTATTTATCATTTTTCCTGCAGAAATTCCCGAATGGCGCCAATTTTCGGAGTTCCCGGACGTCAATTCTTCAAGGTCTTTAATTTTATTCTCAGACGACAGTAAATCGTCCAAAGGGCGAAAAGTTCTACCTGAATAATCCAGTTCGCATATTCATGAGCGAATAACAACGAAGCCGAGAGTTCAGTGTACGAGAAACATTGTAATTATTCATATGACTACTTTAATTGGACTTACTTTTGTCTTGTGACATACATGCTCATATCGTTGCACTCTAAAGCATGTATTTCACGTATATACGTATTTTAAAATTTATATATTCTTCTACACTTCTATATTCTTTTATACTTCTACACCAGGTGTAGAAGTATAAAACCAGAATTTCCCTATAGATGGTGCTAGCTATCATTTTAGGGACCGTGAGACCGCTTCTGCAACACCATCATCTCCCTCTAACAGTTGACGAAGATTTTCAACCCAAGTTCCCTACACCGGTATATTTTTCTATAACCTTAAACATGACAAGTTTTGTGCCTACGAACTACGATTTGCAGACAGCATTGGCTTTCTGTTATCATTTGAAGAAAACTGCTGCAGAATCGCATCGAATGCTTGTCGAAGCTTACGGTGAACATGCTCTTGGTAAAACTCAGTATTTCGAGTGGTTCCAAAAATTCAAAAGTGGTGATTTTGACGTGAGAAACGAAAAGCGTGGGAAACCACCGAAAAAGTTCGCAGACAACGAATTGCAAGCCTTATTTATTGGATGAAGATAATACCCAAAATCAACAAGAACTCGCGGATCAATTGAATGTGACGCAGAAAGCCGTCTCCATTCGTTTTTATCATTTTCAACAACAAACGTATAATTTTTACGAAAAAATTACGGTTTTATACTTCTACACCTGGAATATATTTAAAGACCACGAAATTCGTGCAATGTTGAGTACGGGGACGCTTAGTCTGTGTCCATGACTATGGGGACAGAAACGAAATGTCTTGAAAATACCCCTTCTCGCCCCTTCCACAGTACATGCGTATATATATATATATATTTACATAGTGTATATTGTTTATATAAATAGTAGATGTAACAAGATTGGCATTAATGGGACGGCTTAACAAGTTCAAACAAAGGGCCATAAGCATTTGGAAAAGTGGTAAGCACATTTCCTACATTGTATAATCTATACCGGAATCGGGAATGAAGTGCATTGGATCGCTATCTCTCTTCTCTCTCTCTCTCTCTCTCTCTCTCTCTCTCTCTCTCTCTCTGTAATTCATCTTTCACGTCGATTTTCTCTGTACTCTTTTGCTTCGGCCATTGCGTTCACCTTTACCGGCCCCGCGCACTTCACCGCGCGGAGCGTTCCTTTATACTACCCTTGTATCTTTCCACCCCTCTTTCGCCCCACCCCAACGAGTTTGCCGGTGCCGCTAACACGAGAGTTGTCGAGTGTTTGCCCGAGACTTGTGTACTCAAGCTCACGCACACTATACAGTACGAGGGTCGCGGCTCATTTCTCTCTCTCTCTCTCTTTCTCTCTCTCTCTCCCTCTCTCTCTCTCTCTCTCTCTCTCTCTCTCTCTCTCTCTCTCTCTCTCTCTCTCTCTCTCTCTCTCTCTCTCTCTCTCTCTCTCTCTCTCTCTCTCTCTCTCTCTCTCTCTCTACCTTTTTCTCTTCGCATCGAACTTCATCAAACGGGAGACAGAGAGAGGAAGAGAGCGTTGAGAAGGAAGAAATGCGGGGAGAGAAAAAGTGGCAATGAGAAAGAGAGGAAGGGCGAGAGAGAGAGAGAGAGAGAGAGAGAGAGAGAGAGAGAGAGAGAGAGAGAGGGAGAGCAGCGAATGATACAAAGGGGGCAAGCAAGGAAGGGTGGAAGACCGGAACAGGAAATGTAGAAGAGACGGGAAAAGAGAGAGAGAGAGAGAGAGAGAGAGAGAGAGAGAGAGAGAGAGAGAGAGAGAGAGAGAGAGAGAGAGAGAGAGAGAGAGAGAGAGAGAGAGAGAGAGAGAGAGAGAGAGAGAGAGAGAGAGGAGAGAGAGAGAGAGAGAGTTTGCCACTCATCTGCTCAGCTTCTCGTACCGATACGAACAATGCGCACGCGCTCTCATGCCCTTCTCGCAGTAAAGCAAATTAACGGGGAACAGATAAAGGCCCCTTTTCAATTCGGTAAATACGGAAAAGCGCGGTGTCTGTGTACAAAATCCGTACTATGTATTCCGGGCTATACCCAGCGTAAAATTGCACCGCGCAGCCTCCATCAGGCAACAATCTTGGTAAACTCAATCAAGGAAAATTGATTTTAAAAATGTATGGGAATGCATACCATTCGAACGCTGAAGAAGCCGCATACGGTCTAACACCCTCTTTGAGAAATTGAATTCCCCTTTGCGGAGGATATATCATTGATCGATTATTTGCTCGAGCGAATTACAATCATCGACGACGACGACGATGACGTTACGAAGTTCGTTAATTGACTGCGATGTACCGTGCTGATGAATATACCCACGAGAACTATCGAGCAAATTGGTCATCCACGTCGAAGTTTACTCACGAAACAACGGCGTTTTTATGGAACGATACGACTCCAGCTTTTCTGCGATCGTGTATCACGACGGTTCGTGCACAAAGGGCGTGGGTGTAGGGCCTGTGTTTGCTCAGAGTATCGGGCACTCGACCAGTCATTCGACAGAATAGTCAACAATTCCTGAATTATTCATTGATCCTATTTTTGGTGGTGCCTTCTTTCAATTTTTCACTGCATTTTCATATAATCTTGATTTATCTTCTTAAGGTATTATATATATTTGATCAACAACAAAAATCGATTATTTCTTTTCATTTAGCTTAAATTAGGTATAAACACCCGAAGAATTATATAGTTCGAAGAAAAATGGTTTAAAAACTTTAAACACGTTTTTCTTGAAACTACCTTTTCCATGTCGGGCAGATTTTTACAATCGACTAACGAGTACGATTTTTATAAACAAATTAAGACCGTTTCTTAAGACGGAAGTGCGATTTTTTTCAAAATGGTGCCAAATTAGCGAAAACCCATATTTTGTACCAATAGGGTGTACTTAGCTAAGAAACTCATGTAGATTACGAATCAAAAATTTCTTTTTGTTCTCGGTGCCCATCTGCGTCTCCAACGAGGCCCGTGGAGGGCCTCAAAAAAGGTGTTCTCTTTCTACCGGCCACTGGACCACCACACCGTGTTTGCCTGGAAATAAAAATTGATTTGAGTACTTGCATATATGTAGAATAAGCTCTTAAAACCCCATTTCAATTTCTTCATTAGTATTTTAGAAAAAAACATTCCGTAAAAGCCTTGTTTTCGACCATCCAACTGTGGCGTTGATGAGTAGACAATCAAAATCCTAGTTTTTTGTAATTTGGTGGCGTTGTTATCGCGCAGGCCGTCGGGTTTCCAGTTTCCCTGTGCCCTCCTGTGAAGACGATGGGATGGGGTATTAAAAAACGAGTGGATGTGGGCAACACCTTGGGACAGGAGGGGGATGTCCAATCAGCTGGAAATTGGGAAGTGGAGGCCAGTGTGCATATAGTGGAACGGAAAATAAATAAAATACAATCGCATTCTTTGAGTTTTTATCGTACATTCTCTCTCGAAGTGACGTAAGGGGAGGACGATGCTTTTAGGCGAGAAAAAGATTTGCTGATTTCCATGATTTTTTTTTAAGGAGAGATTTCTTTACCATTTTCGAGACTCGGGGTATGTTTTATTACTACTTTTGGCTGTTACATAGTATTTTTTTATTGATCTTTAAAAGTGGCGGACGTATGGCACGGTCCTCTAAACTGCATGTTCGAAACTGGCCTGACTCATAGCTAAAAACCGAATCGACCAATTCTGATCAAATTTAGGTATAAATCTTTCTAAGCTGCTTGTCTAAAATATGACCCTACATATTTTGATAATTTAAAAAAGAAAGTATTTTTTATTGCAAAATTGAGCCTTATTTCGGAAAATTCAATATTTTCGTTCCAAAGCATACCATTTAATCGATTTTCAACAATTCTCACTTTTGCTTGGCTCATATTCGGCGTACGAGTATTAGCGGACGAAAAATCTTCGCCATTTTTAAAGATTGATAAAAAAATACCATGTGACAGCCGAAAGTAGTAATAAAACATACCCTCATTATAAGTCTCAAAAATAGCGAAGAAAACGTCACAAAAATGAGCATTTTTCTCCTCCCTTAAGACGATTTTTTTTCCTCCATAATACCCATTTGCCTGGATCCTGCGCGCTTTCCGATGGCACTTTTTCTTTGGTCGACATTTTTCGGCCGTAAGCATAACCGTACAATTCCGTAGGATCGCGCGTACCTGCAGCATTGGTGCTTCACGTGAAAACGAGAGTCCAATTATCTTTTCACAGCAGCGTTTCCGACAAAACAACGAAAGAAAAAAAACCTCCGTGATTGCACGCTGCCTCTCGAGCGTTTTGACTCGCAAGCACGAGAGGAAGTGATTCGTCAACGGGCTCTGACGGCCGGTACACGCGCGGTCCGACCGCTGTACTCTTCCTCGTATCCCGTCGTGTAGCAACAATTTTCCCATACCGGCGATCCATCTTTTTCTTTTCTACCTAACTAGGGTCGAATATTAATGCACCTGTATCGCGGGCTTTCGGATGTTCGAGAGAGCACAACGCATTTCCGGATTTCAACATGTTTGTCGAATTTAATTCGTGACTTCTCATTGTTAACGTATTATCGGTGAGAATTGTCTATTTGTTCATTGATTTTTTTTAACGCCTTAGCAAACTTTCAAGCCGATGGTAGCGATTTTTATTTCAGGAGTCTGGAAGGCTTAACAATTGAGGAATACGACTTTTTATTGCACGGTTTTATAGCCTATAGGACGTTAGTTTTAATTTGCAACAAAGATTTTGTAATTGGTCTAAAAATTGATCGAGGTATGGCGATTTTTGTGCAGAGACAGATCGTCCAATGAAATTTTTATTTTCTTTTTATTTAAGGGGTACCCCTCTCTGGAAACTACAAAAAATCGCTTTTTTGCATGTTGTTATAGTGTGCAGTTTCAAGAATATTTTAAGACCAACCGGATGCTGAAATTCGAAAAATTGACGAAGTCAGACCTATTTTAGTGGAACAGTGTGCGTCGGGTTAAGGCCTTAGGCCACAGTAACGGGTATAAAATCACGTGCGAATTTAACAATTTTTTTTTGTATGAAAAAATGAGTCACTCATAAAATTAGTTACACATCTATTTAGTATGAATATCAAGCTGTTAGAAATTACATATTTTTTTTATGTACAAAATGGCCGACTACTAATATTTTCGTTTATCTTTTTTTTTGGCGCTCCGCGGCGTGACATTTAGCATCCACAATTTTTTACCTAGAACAAAAAACAAAAATTCTCATTAATCTACATTAGAATACATAGAGAAGTACGTACGGAATTTAAAAAATATTGTTTTATTCAAAAGTTGTAGGTATTTGAACTTAAGAAATGAATTTTCAGTGAGAAATTTCGTTATACCTGCTCATAAAATGAAAAGTTTTCGATTCATCAGAAATTCCGTACGCACTTCTCTGTGAAATGCAATTAGGAACATAACTTTTAAATTTGAAGTACATCGAGTGTAAATTGTTGAAGTTATTTGTCACGCCATTTGGAAAATAGCTATTTCGAGAAGTTTCGAGTAGTCGGCCATTTTTTACATCGAAAAAAAATCTGTATTTTCTAGCAGCTTGATATTCATACTAAATTGATGTGTAATTAATTTTGTGAGTGAATCACTTTTTCATGCGAAAAAAAAATTGTTAACTTTGCACATGATTTCATACCCGTTACTGTGGCCTAAGGCCTTAAGGGTGATTCGCGTGTAACGAAAGTGGACATCAAAGCACAAAAACACTCAAAAGAGGCCCGAACTGGCCACAGATTGCATAGAGTAGGTGTGCAACACGATCTCGATGATGAGGAAGGACACTTAAACGGTGTAGGAATCGCTGACTAGCAATAAGACGACAATATTTCACCAGATCGTGTCAAATATGTACCAAAACTTTGAACGCGATTATTTCGAAACTACATATCTTGCCACGGAGAAATTGACATCTTGAGTATCTTTCACACTATTGACTTGAATTTGCACAGTTAGCGTTCAAACAGCGATCATTTTCGGTTCACGATCGCATTTTTTAATTGGATGAACAATTTGTTAATAACAATGACTCCAGCATGCTATTGTTCAGGAGAAAAAGGTGGTTTTCTTTGGAGAAGCTGTCATTTTTCGTATTTTTCAAAATTTCGAAAAATGAATCGTGAATCCATAGTCAGTTGGATATATATGAAGAAAAAAAATATTTTTTCGTTTCGGATGATAGTGCATTTGAGCCTGGTAGAGATCCCGCCGTTCCGGACCTCTATAGCACCACGAACACTTTGGAAGGTTATCTTCCGAAAAAATACATTATAACCACCACCATGTGTACAACATGCTGGGAAAAAATTAATTTATTCCAACCAATGTGTTACTAGGAGAAAATTCATCATTCTGACCCTTCAAATTGGGCTTCCAAATAGGGATACCCCGTTGCTATTTTTTTTCTTTCTATTTTTTATGTATTTTAATTTCTATATATATTTAAATATAAATCATATTTCTTTCGCGTTTTTCTCGAAACGATATTTTATGAAACAGGTTAACGCAATTTCCAAAATTTTGAAATATTATCTGGTCATAGAACCATTTTGTATACACCAAAAATACATTTTTTACTTTTTATTTAAAATCATCCTAGTTGCCATAGTACCTACACCGATTAACCATGTAGCAACGGCGGCGCTTTGTTTAAATAATAATAACTTCATTGTTCAGCAATATTTTTCAATTTAAAAAACTCAAACTTGGCAAAACTATGTATTAATCGTGTGTAAAATCCCATCTGCGTCACTTTAATCCATACATTATAAAATATATTGGAAGTCGACCTGTTGTTTGGGACCCGAGTTTATGCAGACTCGTTGAGGGATTGACAACTTTCGGCGCCACGATAATTATTTTTTCAAGTTCTAAATTAAATAAAGAAAACATATGTATTTTTATTTTTAGGATATAATAAATTAAATATACTTGAATATATTTGAATATGTGCATATACAACAAACCTCTCCATAATAATTACTTCCTTATTTCCAATTACAGTAGGCTGAATCCAATTGTTGTTTTCAATTCGTAAGTTGATAATCTACACACAATCATTTTTCAACTTCTCAATATAACAAACCACATGGAAAAGTTTCTACCAGTGTCTAAATAGGATAAAAATCATTTCGAAAGATACCGAGCCATCCATCATGCACCAGACAGCCAAGCACAGGCACAGAAAGGCTCCGGTATTCAAGACACTTGTAATCACGAGTCTGCAGCCCCACGAGCACCAGATACACAATCACATCCAGAAGTGTGTCGAATTTCCAAAGAGGCGTCCGCGGAAGAAATGAAAAAATAGTAATGAATTTGAAAAAGTATCATCTTCAGTATTTGCAAGATTGCTCAAAACCGTAGTTTATTTCATTTCTCCTATCGCCCTCTACCCGCCCGCCTGCGGTTGCCTTCTCAATGAAAGGAAAAGAACAATCATTTTCTTATTATTTGAGGCCAGCGGGACTTCGTGGTGGGAGTCGGCGTTTTGACGCGCGTGATGTCTCCACGGGGTGGGCTTCCTTTTTTTCTTGGCCATATGAAGCAGCTAGCATGGACCCGCCTATGCATCGTATACATGTTCGACTATATATGGGACATTCCACGCCATTTCACCTAGCTCGTGAACCCCTCCATTTTTGGTTTTCCTGACTTATTTTGAAAAATTGTTTCCTCGTGTAAGAAATATCCACACCAATTTTTAGATTTTGATCTTTCCTCTTTTAGGAGGTATAATTTTTTTAAACGTTGATTGCGGAAGTTACGGAAACGTGTAAATGTTGTTAACTTCTGAACTGACTGAGATATCGACAAATGTTACTGAATACCATTTTTTCATTATAAAGCATGCTTTTGTTGAAAAATATGAACCATTTATCAATTATCATTGTCAACGTTTTTTCTTCTAAAGTGAAAACTATTTTTATTAAAGATGATTGCCTTTTTTTATTTATTTCCAAAATTTTTCTCACTTTGAGTGACCTATTCTATGATTCCTAAGAATAGTCTCGTCGTGGGCCCATTTTTCCTACAGTTTTTTTCCTCGAATTAATCAGATTTTTTAGATTTTGATAATTTTAGTCTCCAATAATGCTATTAATTTAACGAAAAAAATGATTTTTGAATAAAAATATTTGTTTTCTTTCAATTCCGCTCAAATAAACAATATACCGTTTCAGGCCTGACGAAACCGAATTGGAAATCACAAAATCATTAATAGCATTATTGGAGATTAAAACGATAAAAATTTTCTAAAAAAGTTTAATTTCTTTTTTTTTAAATAGAAGAAAAAATGGGCCCACGATGAGACTAGTCTTAAAAATCATAGAATAGATTACTCTATCTGAAAGAATTTTTGGAAAAAAATTTAAAAAGTCGATCACCTTTTAAAAAAATAGTTTTCACTGTAGAAACAAAAAAGAAAATTGACATTGATAATTGATAATTTTTTATATTTTTAAACGAAAGTATGCTTCAAAATGAAAAAACATATATAGTGATTTTTGTCGATATTTCAGTTAGTTCAGCAGTTGTTGGCGCTTAAACGTTTCCAAAACCTCCGAAATCGACATTTTTGGCAAAATTATAACTCCTAAAAGAGAAGAGATAAAAATCTACAAATTGGTGTGGACATTCCTTTCATGGGGTACAATTTTACAAGAAAAAAATCAGGAAAACCAAAAATAGTCGGGGTCACGAGCTAGGTGAAATGGCGTGGAATGCCCCATATAATTATATATGTTCAACGTATGCCACTCGCCCTATTCGGCAAAATTCAAAAGACTCGGGAGTGCGCCCTCGACGATTCTCCCCTCTCCTTACCTTCCCTCTCTCTCCCTCGCGTGCTCAATGACACTATTTGTCACCTGATGATGACCACACGCTCGATATATCCACTTGTGTGTGGTCTCGCATCTGGCGTGTTCTTCTCGCACACTGCACCCAATTCGTTCATGGGAGGCTGCTTCTGCTGTCGCTTCTGTGCAACACGCGTTATTCTTTAATTTCTATGCACCCGTCTCTTTTCTCCTTCTCCGGATCACCCTCGAGTCGCGTACTCCGATTTCTCGAAAGGAAAAGAAAATCATTCGAGCTTGACGAAAAGTCATTTCGGTTATTCGACATACGTGTATTGATGTGCAAAGGATATGTGATCGAAATAAGGGAGCCCGAGACGGGACAGAGTTAGTTACGGATACCTTGAAGTTGAGATTCCGCATCACTTACACTTTGCCGAGAAACCAAATCTTATTTCCCATTGAGTCAAAAGTTTTCTGCTCGAGTTTACAATTTTTTTTTTTTCGGTCAGTGCGCTTTTGAGCGGTCCCCCATCCGAGTATTGGTCGAGGCCAAGGATGATTGACGCGAAGGATAACCGCGGCTTGGCAACGACCGTGCGTTCGTTATCAATTGTTTAGTTTTTATTTATTAAATTATTGTTCATTTTGTTATATTATAATTAGTTATGATTTATTTAGTTATTATTGTCATCAGTAGTTATTGTATATTCAGTTAATATTTATTTAGTAATTATATATTAAGTTATATATTTTTTTTAGTTATTGTACATTCACTTATTATTTATTCATTGATCATCTATTTTGTTGAATGTTATTATTTAAATAACCAATTGAATTACGAAAATTAAGTACATATATATTTATTCAGTAAACGGTTGGACATCAAAACCATAAAGCGAAAAACCTTCCACACGAAGAATCAAACAATTTTTCTTGCCGACTGAGCGTGTTCAATCTCCTCAAAATCGTCCAAAGAGTACATACTTACCGCTTGCCACCGAAGGATTGAATTTGCAATACTCTTGTACGTTCAAGTTCGAGCCGAGTTGGAAGCAGGATCAAATAGTAATGCACAGACTACGATGCCTTTGCGTGGATTTACCATTTATTTTAAGAGACACACTTTGGTTTGTGTTTACTCGCAGTCAACTCCTTTTTTTCCATAAATAAACGTGTACCTTCCGCTTTTCGTGTTTTTACTTTCGTTTTCCTTTGGCGTAGCCAAAAGTCGTCTGGTTTTTCGTGCATCAACCATGAGCCGGAAAAGTCTCCTCGTGGATTTGAGGAGCGGAGAATATCACTGCTAGACTGCTTCACTTGGAATGCGAAATGAGACCAAAATTCCGGAAAATATGTAGACCTTTCGAGGAAATACTTATTTCGCTGCACATTGCCGCCTCGAACTATTTCCCGAGTAGAACATTTCGAGCTCTATTCCGACACTGCATGCTCCAAACTCTGCCAAGGAGAGTTACGATCCAAATTTCTTTACTCTACATATTGGATATTCCAGCAATTTTCCTTCGATGGTTCATTCTTCGGGGCAATCAACCCACAGTCCATATGCAGAGTTCAGCGTTTCCAGTTTTTCTGTTCATTTTGCATCCTCCACCATCCCCAAAGACGGATGTGGACTTCAAAGGAATCTTCGGAGGTTGTGACGGTAGGAATAAAAACGCCGCGCTGTCTCTTCTGAAGTTCATGCCCAATTCATGAAGTACCTTTAACCTACTGAAGCTCCGCGACTATTTTTTAGAACGAAATCATACACATGTGCAGACCCAGTTTTCAAATCGCCTCGTTGGAACCATCGCCTAATGCCTTAGTACTAAAACTTGATGTTCAAACTAAGTCTACAGTTTTAAATGACGTGAAACATCAGTTTGACATTGCTATTTTGTCTGTTGAGGTTAGTACTCTTGTCTAGAGTGCTTTTTTGAAGGTGATTTTTAGGATGAAATAATTATGAAAAAAAAGAAATAATGTTTATTGATCCTCCAAGAATATGTACAGATGAAAAATAAATAAATATCATGTACTTCTGTACATTTGCCTGCTACGTCCTGCGAAGAACGCCGTCTATTAGCGAGCAGTGGCCGGTGTATGAATCCGAAAAAATAACAGATAAGTATATATACTTAATCTGTATGAGTGTTGTGATGTTTGGTACCAGATTCAGCAACAAAGTGTATAGAATAGCGGCATCCTAAACTTCGATTTTTTCCTATTTTTCTGAATATTCTACGAGTTATATAAAAAAAAATTATTTCGACTCAATGCTGCCACCGATGTTGAAAGCCCGTCTACTGAAAGTGTATGCCGAATTTTGGCTCAATCGGCCAATTGGTTATCGGGCTACCGTGGTTGCCGATTTGGAAGGCGTACTTAGTTTCGAGGAAAACGCGTTTGAAGTTGCTGCGTCTGGAGCGCGCTCTCTGAGCATACTCCTTATCGCTTCCATAACTCTGCCAATTTTCTGAGTATGATGAAACGATTTTCACAGACGTATTTAGAAAGAGCTGTAGAGTAATAAAATACAGTAAAAAATTCGACCTTTCTAAATTTCTAGACAACAATATTGCCTTACTCCAAACAAATATGTTGAGGCTTTTCTTCTAAGTTTGGGCATCCCTAAGTCAACATACTGATCTAAGTCACCTTCTAAGTACCAAGCACAAATACCTTTTCGTTCCAGAGATATTAATATATCCATGTGTGAGTATATACGACTAAATGATTTTGTTCTAAGTACAAGTAGGTCTGAGTTAGATCCAGTCTGCCCTATTCCGGGTCTCAGGAGGTTGAGCCTCGCTTATCAATGAATCCCCTCGAACAGCACTTTTGTTTTTCCAGTCATCGTTATGCAGAACCCCCTCAAGTTCGTTCCAAGTACTCCAGCTGCAGTTACATGTGTAGAGAAACGTACTTAGCTTTTCACCAGTGAAAATATGAGACAAGTTTATTATCAAGTGAAAGTCTACTTGTGTTACTCGTGTCCAGGATCGAAAGTCTAGCATAATCCCCTGAAAATTGCATTCAAATATTTCTTCAATTGAATGAGCTACAGCTTCTAACAATCGGCCAGGCGCACCCGACAGCAGTGGCAGATTCCGGGGCGGGGGCAGCGGGGCACATGCCCCCTTCCCCTCACCCAGATGGTTCAAATCGACTATACAAAAATGCCAAGGAGTTCCGGAATAATCCCCCCTCCCCATGCCCCATGTCTATCGGTGCCCCCCCCCCCTAGAGAAAAATACTGTATCCGCCACTGCCCAGCAGTACCATACATCAAACTTTAATCGCGTTTTTCTCTAAATACTGTTTTCAAAATCGGTGGACATGATATCTCGAGAACCACTTGATAAATTGTTCCCAAATTGACAGATTATACGACGAGAAAAATTTAAAGGTCGTTGACGATCTCACTTTGTCAAAATTGTTGTTTATTTTTTAATAGTTACGTAAAAATACCGATTTTTTCCCTGGATGTTGTATGCTCGAGTTTTAATTAATCGCCACGTTGTTAAAAAAAAATGATTTAAAAAATCGATGATCGTCAACGACTCATATTTATTGTCATTTTGAACAATCCGTTTAACTTTTATATTTCAGATCGACCGTTTAAGCTGGAGGGTGTCCACCGCGAAAAGTTGCGAAAAAAATTCAACATCTACCGAAGGCCAGGTTTTTGATGACTTTCTGCATATTTTAAATGTTTTTTTTTCGAAAGGCTCTCAAAACATGTATCATTATCTATTCGTCAATATACCTTTGTATTAAAAAAGGCGTTTTCTTATCACCAAACGTTTCCCACAATTGTTTTCTCGGAATTTGGTCATTTTTTCGGGCGTTTAGGTAGATGTGGCCCTTTAAATTCGAGATCCCCATATTTTTCTTATTGTCCTCGTCCAATTTTTTGCCCTTCATTATTCATTGACACAACGGGGACAGAAAATCGATATCGCGAATTGAAAAAATCCTGCGTATACATGTGCGAGAGCTGAGCAATCTCCGCGTATACAACGTACGCCGAGTAATTGTGTAGATGTGGAATAATCGATTTTCCATCGTCGTACAACGGCCGCACGAGGTCGTAGATTAAAGGGTCTCGCGCCCGCGCTCGCCATCACCGAAACGTTCGAATATATAGGGTCGTTATAACGCACGAATAAATGGCTCTTCATTTACCTACGGGTAATAGAGCCCGCGAAGTTTATAGAAGGTTTGTTACCTTTATTACATAGAGCTACGTATACATATATGTTCATATCAGTGTATGTCGTGTATAAATGGGAAAATGTGATTTTAAAGACATTCGACGCCAAAGACCGTCCTGGGAGTCACCGAATGTCCCAAAAATCCAGCACTACCGAAGCCCCGATGTCCTGGAAATGACTTTTAGATAAATGGAAGCATATTTATACAAAGGCCATTTTACGGATGGTTCCGACCCCAAAATCAACGATACGGTTGACTGAAATTCCTATGACAGTCCTTGAAACAGCCAGATGTCCTGATAGTTGACAATACATGGATTTAGCCGGTTCAGAATATCCTCTTCGCGCGTATGGATGTACGCGGGTGTGTGGAGTGAACGTTAGTGTACGAGACGGTGTATGGATGAATAAAGTTCATGATCTCTCTCTCTCTCTCTCTTTCTCCCCCTTCCTCTCTTCAAGGAGCCTGATAGTATTCCTATAGCATCTAGAAGCGCAACTCTAGTCGAGCAAATAATGGGCAACTAATGGAGTATTTGCTGGAATATCACGTCTTAATTCAATCTGTCGCTTAATATGCCTCTTTGGAGCCCGCATATGTGCCATTTGATGTATACATTTGTATATACGCCAAGAAATATGGGACAACGTCGCTCGATTAATGCAAAGAGCGTGTATCAACGTAGCGCGCAACTTCCAAATGGAATCGCGGAGTATAGCCTTGTACTGGAAGCCCTCACGATACCACGTTCACGGATTTACATGCGAAGTGCCATGTGTGTCGAATTAAATCAATGAACATTTTTGCTGTTTTCAGGAATAAAAAAGGAGGGATTGATCGAGGATTTGATTGACGATCCAATTTATGCATTGGTAGAAATCTTTGGGCAAAGAAGCACAGACCAAGTAAACTAATAATAACATTAATAAAACTTATATGCATGCTACACAAGTAACTGGAATATATAAGATAACATAATGGAATTGTATGTATAAAATAAACAGCATTAAGATAAAGTGTACAAATCAGACGAAAAAAAGAAAGAGAGAAACTCGGAATATTATAATTTTTTCATCTGTTACTATTACTGGTTCCGTATGTTCCATATATTTTAATACAAATTTAGCCTCCAGGGGTCGAAAATAATTTAGTAATTTAGAGCCACGCATAACAATATTTAGGCCGGAGACCAATGTGCCGGGTAAAAAAAGTCGATTTGTTTTCTTGCATTTTCTCAAAGTGTAGATATACAAGAATATATGGGAAAAAAATCAAGTTGAAATATTGAAAACTTCCCAAGTGGCGGACGATTCAGTGACAGCAGGTAGCGCAACTATTAACATATACTAAAATTTCTCGGATTACACTTTTTTTTAACACCTGCCAATTAGTCAATTTCTTTCGATAAAAACGGCTACAATTACATAGATTATGAAATATTTTTATTTCTCAGACCATTCATTGCCTTATTATCGATTCAGCTGTTGGTTCACATTTTTTTATACTTAGGCGCTACTGTATCTCAATAAGGTTGTTATTTTTTTTAACTTCACACGAAATAAATTCAGTGTATGTTTAATAAGATACCTTTTTTTCCAAATGCCAAAAAAAATCATCCAGTAGACAAAAAAACGGAAAAACGACAGTGTCACAGTGGTGTCCTCCCTTAATGCCTTCGTAACGATAATGATTTAAGGTTTGCTATTTCATGATTTTGTTTTAAAAAGAGCACGTTAATAAGAATGATTATTGGCTTTCTTATTTACTTACTAGTGTAGGAAAAAAGTTGTGTTACATTTTGCATCGTTGAAATGCAACGAAAATTCTTCTTGATTTTTTCTTTCCTTCATGTTCATTGTTATTTGAAGTCTGTTTTTGCAGGTTTTGGTTATAGATTTTTTATGAGAGTCTTCGAAAACGTTGAAACGATTCTCTAGATGCGCCAATTTAAAAAAAAACACGGCACTGCGAAAAAATATATATTTCCTTGCACTCCAGTGATGCAAACTTCAATACCATCGAAAAAATAAGATGGGTATATGTATATGTATATTCTACAGGCGGAAAATATGAGGGCACATACGGAATTTTTTGACAGGACAAGAAGATCTGGGCCAACGAGAGAGGCAAACAAAGTTTGAGATACAATTTGAATGCTAAGAAATAAGCTATCCTCTTATTCTCTCATTCTCTACTAATTTTTTTTTTTCAATCACTAGGTAACTCTGCCATAGTTGTTTTTTTTCGAGATGTTCCTACTTTTATAGATTCACCAAACTTATTTTTAAAGCCGGTAGACCTGTCTCCTTAAGAGAGAAAGAAAGAAGGAGACTCGACTGGGTTAAAGCTCTACCTCCAATTTGCTTTTAAACAATTCGTTTCCAGAATTTTCCACAAGGATATTTCTTTTTCCGTGGAGACAGCGGTGTCTCGAAAAATACGATGTAGCAAAAAAATCACTCATATTTTTAAAAAAACACCACGGAGGGAAAAAAGTTTATAAAAAAACTTCACAATTTTCGGGTTTGAAATTATTTTACATTTTTTCAAAAATTGATTCCGTAGCAATTTCTGCGTGTGCCCGTTTTTCGTTTTTATTAATAACGTCATAGGTCGTAGAGAATGCCACACTATAAGGGTGGCTTTAATACGATTATATCCTAATTCGCATCACTATCCGGGTGTGCGAGTGTGGGTGTAGTAGGAGAAAAAAGTGTCCATTAATTTTTTAGTAGAACGAACGAGCGCGTTAACGCCCGTCACGTCATGAATGTATCACGTCAAGCCAATAAAGTCTTTTGCAAAGCGAGCGGCCGTTCACTTTTTCTTACCTGAGCAATCCTTTTATCTTCACCGCACATGCACCTATAAGAAATAATGGACTACGTGTGTACACGTGTAAACGCGGCTCTCCGTCCTTCTCCACTAATGTTCTACGACATTGGCGTATACGATCAAAGTTGAAAAGCCTCGCGGCAGTTTTTCTGCCCAATTTCATTAAGGGGCTACGTGGGTTTGAAAATTATAAAAAATCTATTTTTTAATTTTATTATGTAATAATACAAAATGTGTAGAATATTCTCCCAAAATTTAAAGTCAATCGGAGTAAAAGTCTAAAAGAGAGAGAGACCCTTTGGGAATTTCCCCCTTAGGAAAATACCGGCTGGGAGTGGCGCAGGTATATCGCATTTTTCTCCAAACACTATTTTTGAAGTCAGTGGACACGATTTCTCAAAAACTAATGCATCGATCCTATTGAAATTTTGCACACTTCTTCAAAATTGCATTGACTTGTGATTGAACGAAGGTTTTTTTTCGATTACAACTCATTTTGAAAGGGTAGTGTAAATTGTACCAAAAATTGAACTATTTTGCATACAACTCTGCCAAAAATTCAATTTTCTAGAAAATCCTTCGTTCAATCACGAGCTATGCTTATCTGATAACAGACAAATTTGGTTTTTCAATTTCAGATCAAGTTATCATGAGTTATCCTCACCACCACGAGGACACTTTTTTTAGGAGTCTCCGGAAACGAGGACCCACCGGCTGAATTTTCCAAATTTTCGGATGAATTTTTTGACAAATATTGTTGAAATGTTGCTCTTTCATGTACTTACCATTGTATACAAAATACTTTGCATATATTATATTTTGAAGAAATAGAGAGAAATCCTTTATTGGCTTCGCAACCCACGTAACTACTTAAGGGACCATCACAGTGTAACGGGTCGAAAAATAGCTGATTTTCGCAATTTTTTTCGATGCTTAAAATGCGCTAATCAGTCTGATGCTCGTACGTCAAGCAAAGCACTCGTGGAAAACAGAAAATACATTCTGAAACGTTTACTATATTTATTTTTCATAGATTTTTTTGAACCGTTGAAAATGTCTTCGAAAAAATGGAGTCCTCACGGTCTACACGGTTGTGGCCGTAAATATTATCCGAAACAAAATTTATAAAAAGATGATGCATCAGTATGAGAGCCGCTATCTGGCTGTGGAGGTTTTTAAAAACAAAAATTGACAAAATTGCGGCGGTTTAAAAAAAGTATCGAATTTAGCCTATATTTTCGACAGTTTCTCTTTCAACAAAATATGAAGATTTAAAAAATATTTTTTTGAAGATTTAAAAAAAGCAAAATGACGAATGGCGTGAAGGATGTTGTGTCAAAATTGGAGACGGACTCCTTGAAAACTCTTCCTTTAAGAGCGCCCACCGTTTTGAAAAACAACATTTCGAGAAAAACGCGCCCATCACCTTCCGTCCAATCCCCTTTTCTGAGAAAGGCTGCAGCAACCGGAATAATTCGAATTTCGCCCCAAAAATTGAACAGCATATTTATAACCGTCTATACTATCGAATAATGCAAAAAAATCGATTTTTTGAAAATGTTATACTGTGATGATCCCTTAAAGATAAAAACAAAACAAATCTTCGGTGCTGGAATGGTACGTCCATTATTTTCCCACGAAGTTCAAAAATATGGAAAAAAAACGATTTATTAGGATAATTTTTATAAATAATTAATGAGGATTAAAATTGACTGTCTCGTGCATCGAAATCGATTGAAAGCGTCGCGTCAAATATCAAATTGACTCGAGACACGTAGGAATGAAACATGTATTCTAGAATCGCGCCATACGAATCGACATAACGTAAAAGTCGATCACGAAAATTGAAATGCCCATTTATTTTTCCTTCGCGATATAAACGTATGAATGCAAAATACAAAATTAACGTACGTAATTACATTCTATAATTAATTTGATTAATTACGAAATATAATTTCGTGCGTTGGGCGCAATGATACGATCCGCGATGAAAGGTAGAGTGACGTCGCGCCATTGAATCTCCAGCTCGTGCATGCCTCGTGAAATTTCAGTCTATGCGCGATCCCTTTTGAAATCTGGTTGTGGTTCGT
This sequence comes from Ophion costatus, assembly GCA_951751655.1. NCBI lineage: Eukaryota > Metazoa > Arthropoda > Insecta > Hymenoptera > Ichneumonidae > Ophion > Ophion costatus. Next base: position 34,412,419 of record OX632358.1, read on the forward strand.
TTCCTCTATCAGCCTCTTCCTCCGCCTCCTCCTTCGTACGACATATGCCCGCGTTCTCACACTCCATTTTCCATCCATGTATTTCATTCCTCGATTGCATTGGGTCCACGTGCCATGCATATACTCCGTCGTGGCTCGTGCATACTAAACGATTCTACCATTTACTACATGGGGCGAAGTGGTTTATTCAGGACGTAAAAAATGAAATTATCGCCAACGCGTACATACTTTTAAATGTGGATGATTCACACACGTATTTTCACATGTACGTATATAAGTATATGTTTGTGTACATGTATAGAGAAATTTGTAGATATATATTGACACATTCCACTCCATATATATATATTTCTACAAATTTCAATATATATTTGCATATATTAGGGTGACACAAATTTGCGCTCTATTTTTTTTTCTTGTTCTCGACCTCCAATTATCTACTATAAAGAAAGAAAATTGTCGCGAAAGCTGCGAGCGGTCAAAAATCTTTAGAGGTCGCTCAAGCCTCCCAAAAATTCACATTTTCATTAAAATACTGATATTTTTACACGAATTTTACGCTTTATACTTTTTTAAGTGAGCTCGCGAAAGCTGTGGCCGGCCAATGAATATTTAGTAGTCTCTCAAGAGCTTCGAAATTTCCAATTGCCGCGAATTTTTTTTTTCGCTTCTCACTCATCAATTCTCACTCATTAATACTTTTTCAAATTTTAAAACCTTTATCCTACAAAATTTATCGTTTTTGTCTTTAGGTTTTTTAGATTCACCTCACACTTGTAACCCGATAAAACCAAATACTTTATGAGAACAAAGATTATAATTATTGGGCTAATAGTGTGAGGTAAATTTGAAAAATCTGTTTCTAAAGAAAAACGATTACTTGTTTTGAAAATTTCACAAAGCGTCAAATTTATGAGTGAGGAGAGTAAACAAAAATTGGCGACAATTGGAAATTTCAAAGTTTTCGAGCGACTACTAAATATTCATTGACCGGCTAGAGCTTTCGCGAGGTTAATTTGAAAATTATGAAGCGTAAAATTGATGGGTGAGAAGTGAACGAAAAGAAAAAAGATTTTTTAATGACAATTCAAATTTTTGGAAGGCTCGAGCGACATCTAAATATTTTTTGGCTGCTCGCAAGTTTTGCGAGAATTTTTTTCTCTTCAAAGAAGATAATTGGAAGGTGAGAAAAAGGGGAAAAATAGAGCTCAAATTTGTGTCATCCTCATGGTGGCACAACAGGATGTCTTGCTATAAATAGACGATTCTGCAACTGTCGATAGGTCAGATCATAGCCTACTATATGCTGGAATTTCAGTTTAGTAAAAGTCTCACGGTTTTCGAAATGAAATCTGCTTTTGGTTTTTCGCATGTCAATTCTACAAATGATAACGTTTTTGACCCGGTTTAAAAAAAAATACTCTTGGTTATCTGTTCCATCTAGAAAGGTCTTCTTTTTAACCTTAAATTTTAAGGAAACTTTATGAAAAAAGATCATATGCAGAATTTTCATACAAACCAATTCGAACATCTGACTTCGATAGCCTGCGGTGTAAAAAAAAGGTACCACGCATATCGTGCCAATGACTTCAAAACGTTGTTTAGTTATTGCCAATTTATATAATTTGTAGAAATGGCATGCGGAAAGCGAAAAGCTGATGGATTTTTTAAAAAAATAACAGAGTCCACAATCTCGAAAACCATGGTACTTTTACTAACCTGCAATTCCAGCATATAGTAGGACATTAACTGACTTATCGGCAGTGGCAGGATTATCCATTCATAATAAGACACCCTACATATATATACACATCATGTCTGGAAATTTTAAAGACGATGCATGCAATGTTCTTAAAAAGAATCAACTGCTTTAGTGCTAGGGTGGTCCATAAAGCTTATATAAATACGCTTGCATTCAGCTGAAAGTGATTGTAATTAGATTGAATTTTAACGAACGTCGGATATTAGTCTGCAGGGAGAGCGGTCATCAGAGTTTATCATCTTCAAAATCCACTTTGCTCATATATGTAGGTGTATGTTCGTGTTCATTTTTCCTTCGTCAAGGGCTTACAGCTCGTTGACATTTTATTAGATGGGGAATTTTGTTTCTCAATGGATTTTTAAAATGTAATATTCGAAAAATATTCTCTGAATTCTCTTTTAAGTCTATCCGTTCAAAATTGAAGGAATTATGGGCGTTTATAGGTAGGTTCCGCAAACCAGCGAACTTTAACGCGTTACCCCCACTTGTAGCGCAAAAAAAGGCCTTTTTCATGATTTTTTTTAAAGAAAACTACAAAACTTTTTTAATCGATCAATATACCATCTTAAAGAACACATCTTGAAGAACTTTCAGTAATTTTTTTATTGAAAAATATTACATTATTTAGTGGCAAATGGCCGTCAATGAAATAATGTTTTTATATACACGGTTTGCGGTGACCAACATTGCGGCCAAGTGGATCATCTGAAAAAAAAATGCGGATGGATTTAGTCAAATATAAGTATAAACTAGTCTTTAATCGAAGGATTTTAAAAAATATTCATTTTTCACAAAATGGCGGACAGTCAAAGTTAATGGTTCGATTTTAACGAAAAAAAAACGGCCGTTTTTTGGCTATAAAACGGCCATTTTTTTCGAAAAAAAAAATCGAACGATTAAAGACTACATTTTTATGTATTGAATAAGCCTGCAAAATTTCAAGAAGACCGGTTCATTAGTGTTCGAGTAATCTTGGTCACCGACTTCAGAAATGCCATTTTGAGAAAAACGCGTTTATAGTTTCAATTTCAGTTCTTCAATTCACGGATTCTTCTCTTTCAACGCTCATATCTCAGTCAATTTTGTTCGGATCGACTTGAAATTTTCAGAACATATTCTCAGATACTTATACTTCAAAAAAATGCAATAAAAAAAATCGATTTTTTCAAAATCGCAAGTGGGGATAACCCCTTAAACGCATCTTTTTCAAAATGACTTTTTCACAATGGGTGACCACGATATCTCAATAATCACTGCACCGATCAGCTTCAAATCTTACAAGCTTCTTTTACATACAAAAACGCCGTGCTCGAACGAAAGAATTGTTGTTTCGATGCTTAGTTTTAGCATTGAAAATATTAGCTTTAAAAATGGTTTCAAAATAGTATAGGTTCGATGAGGCAGGCTGGGGTCTAATTTAGCTGGATGTCACACGAAATTACCGCTATACCGATTGGGGAGAGCTGCGACACGTAAATACCTGTGATCGGTTGGAAAATGCCTCCCCCCCCCCACACCCAATTCTAAATTCGTTATTAATTACAAAATGATATTGCCTCAATCTATCGATATTTTCTGAAAAATAAAAAAACCAATTCCTATTATTTACATGTACCTTGTTTTCATTATCTGAAAGGTCTCATTACATTTTCAATGCCATGAAACCGTCGTACTTCGTGTAATATTTGAAAATTTTTATTTTCAATTCGCGGAAATAGCGCGTTTTTGCACCGAAAGTCGATGCTTTCACTTTGAACCGCGGCAATTTTTTCAAAAATCAATATTTCATTAAATCCTCCCTCCAAGCATTAGATAATTTCATGCAAAAACTAAACGCGTTGGATTTTTTTTATTTCTGATGATGTGGACCACATTTATAAATATTTTTTAATACAAGCATTGTGAAAGATAGTTAAGGAGTCTTCTTACTTCAGACGCTAAAAAAGGCTATTTTCGTGAATTTTTTTGATAGGGTTATATTATAGATATTGATATAAAAGTTGCTATACTTAATGAATACACTTTCGAAATACATGAAATAAAAGAAATTATTTATATAAGGCACGATTTATAGACGAAAGTGGTAGTTACAAAAGTGTCCTAAAAAATTGTAGGTCTGCACTGTTGATGAAATCTCGGAGACGGATCATCCGAAACAAAAAAATCAAACGGCTTTCCATTCAGTATGTTAACGGCTATATCTTATGTCATACGATTTTTGATATGTGCAAAAATAACAAAATAGCGGACATTTTTCCAAGCAAAAACAAAAAAACGTGTTATTTTCACCGTTTTTGGCAAAAAAATAGCAAATATGAGAATTTAAAAAATCCTTGATATGCTCTATAGCTATAGTTGTAAAGAATATATGGTTAAAATTTCACAAGGATCGGTTCAGTAGTTTCGGATATTTTATCAACAAGCCGTCGAAAAATGTTGTTTCGCGTAAAACGCGTTTAAAGTTGGAACATGAGCAGATGAACGTGCTTAGGTAGTAAAGTCAAGGTCATACAAAAATACAGCTATACTCCTCCGATCTTCATAAAATTTTAGTACGATTCTTTTGGATATATATACTTTCGAAAAAAAGTTATAAAAAAAAAAATCGATTTCTCGAAAATTCTAAATTGAGACGACGCCTTAAAACCATACTCTTAACTGTAAAAAAAAAGAAATTTGAAAAGCACACGTTTTCCCCGCAAAAAAATTCCCGAAAATTCCTTATTTTTCGAGCCACGAGCTGTTGTACCCCGTTAGAGGATCGAGGGTTAAAAATGCCGAGGTCCGGAACCGCGAGTAGAATCCCGTGTCGAATACCCCACACGCGCGCACCCACATATGCATGTACGTATAATATATGTTACGAGGAACCGTTCGCGCGGCAAGGGTTGCGACCGTCGAATAAAGTCGTGTTACCGCACACCTGCTCGTAGCTTTCGATTCGGGGGTGTGAGTACGAAAAAGAAACCACCCGGTCGCCGGCTATTTTCGTGAAGGTGTCGTGCGGAAAGGAGGGCCGCGAGGGTGATGGTACAGCGTAGCGCCTACGTCGCTTGAAAGGGTTGAAAATAAAATGAATTCGCGATTCGTATCACGTAGCGCGTGGATCTGGGATAGTGCGAGAGACGAGACCTGCTCCCACAGCGGAGCAAAGCACACACTCCAGCCGGCAAATGGGATAGATGTGGATTTTACGAGGTTTGAGTATGGGGACGCACAGAAAAAGAGAGAGGGAGAGATAAAGAGCGAGAGAGAGCGAGAGAGAGAGAGAGAGAGAGAGAGAGGGAGAGAGGGGGAGAGAGAGAGAGAGGGAGATCAGGGAGAGACCCTTGGAGAAGCTCTATACATTTATACGTCGATCGCATCCTCCTCCTTCTCATCCGCCATCCCGTTCACTTCGACGCCCCTGGCGGGTTAGTGGTAAGCAACGAGAGACAGTCGCGAGAAAGAAACCATCTCCCTTGGTAACGTATCAAAGAACGCTCTTTGCCAAGCGTTTGCTGATGCTGCGATGCTTTTCCTTCTCCGCTGCCTCTCTCGCACTCCCTCTGCAGATGTCAGAGGTTAAGCGAGAGAGGGAAAGAGAGAGAGAGAGAGAGAGAGGGAGAGGAGAGAGAGAGAGAGAGAGAGAGAGAGAGAGAGAGAGAGAGAGAGAGAGAGAGAGATGGCAGAAAGGGGCGGCGGTGGATACAGAGGGTTAAAAATAAGAGACAGAAATAAGAGGGCGCCACCGCCGCCCAAGGCGATACGCTCTATTCCACCATATCGCAGTTATTGCCCGCGTCACACGTTATGAAATTCGGTTCGGCTGTGGAAATCGAAAAGATCCTCCTCCGATATGGGTTTTATACTGCTACTTTTCTTCTCTCTCTCTCTCTCTCTCTCTCTCTCTCTCTCTCTCTCTCTCGCCCTCTCTCACGCTCAAGCGCCCTTATACTTTTCCTTCCTCCTCCTCCTCCAGCATTGTCTAACACTGTATGGTAACGGTACCGGTGCTGATGTTACTGAAGATTTCGTTACAACGACGAAAGCGAAACGGCTGACGACGTCCTCCCTGCCAGCTCCTCCCCTGTCGAATATTTGCATAGAAAACTATCATCTTCTTATACACCCCCGTGCCCCTACATTCTACAAAATGTATCATCCCAATATTGCATTTTTTTATTCATTCAAATAAATGAAGTGGTCTATTTCAACATTGAGATTTCTTCGGTCGTATCCCGTGAAAGAATTCAGTTAGGGCTTTGACTAGGCCCCGATTAGTTTTCCGTTACTCTGCAAGGGTCCTAACATGGCACCCAACCAGGTCCCTTGGAGGTCACACTTTGTCGACGGGGGCCTAAAGAGGCTTTTGAATCAGGGCCCGACTGGTTGCCTCAACAGAACCCGATCGAAGCCATGTAGCATCCCTATTACTGCCCTATAATTATCAGCTTTATTAGTGGATGCATATCAAGCGAGGTCTTTTGCAATAATGAATACTATTTTCTTCAAATAAACGATTGTTTATTATTCACCTCGAAATTGGAAAATAAAAAACAAGTTCAGTTTTACAGTTTATATTGTATGCCCTGTAACAACCACCGCCCTGATGAATCCCGTCTGGGCCCTTTATCATTTTCCTCGCTATGACCTTTTTTTGAATAAATTACCCAACCCTGTTATTTTCCTGTCGGGGCCTAGTCCGATTGTGTTGTGGAAAGCCCTAGTAGGAAATCCATATTCAAACCCTCATGCGCCCCGAATTTTTTAATGGCTGCCCTACTAATTTCTTTCACGGGATGTAGCTCTTGCAATCCGGATATCCGGAAGTACACCAATTTTTTTTAAATTCGTAGAATGAAGGCAACTGAATCAATCGCATAATAGGGATAGCAAAATTTATTTAGAAATTACCATTTGAACATGGAAGTGACTATAGTAAAATGATAATTTCGCTATTGTGTGCACGTAGCTAACAAGTAATTTGAATTTAAAACTATTTTTTTCTATTTTTAATATTTTGCCTGACGCATTCAATAGGAAAATTTAAAAAATCGCGTTCAATACTAACATTCAGAAAATCGCGCGTGATTTGAAATGTACGAGTCTATGTGTGCTAACGGGGTGTCTCTCTCTGGAAGCCCAATTTGAAAGGTCAGAGTAATGCATTTTTTCTAGTAATACGTTGGTTGGAATAAATTTATTTTTTCCTAGAATGTTGTACACATGCTTATGGTTGCAGTGTAATTTTTTCGGATGAAAATATTTCAAAGGGTTCGTGGTGCTGCAGTTGGCGTTGCAATCCTCCAGCGGCGAGGCCCGAAACGGCGGGATCTCTACCAAGCTCAAATGTAATGTGAAACGAAAAAAAAAAATTCCTCAAATACATCCAACTGGCTATGGGTTCAGATTCACTTTTCGAAATTTCGAGAAATACGAAAAATGACAGCTTTTACAAAGAAAACCTCAGTTTTTTTTTAAACAGCATGCTGAAGTCATTGTTATTAACCAATGGTTCATCTAAATAAAAAATGCGACCGTGATCCGAAAATGACTATCGTTTGAACGCTGAGTGTGCAAATTCGAGTCAATGGTGTAAAAGTTACTCAAGATATCAATCCCGTCGTGTGAAGATATATAGTTTCGAGATAATCGCGTTCACAGTTTCGATACATATTTCACCGGATCTTGTAAAATATTGTCGTCTGATTACCGCTAGTCAGGAATTCCGGCACCATATAAGTGTCCTTCCTCATCATCGAGATCATGTTGCACACCTAATCTATGCAATCTGCGGGCAGTTCGGGCCTCTTTTGAGTGTTTTTGTAGTTTGATGTCCGCTTTCGTTACACGCGAATCATCCTTAACCCGGTGCACACTGTTCCACTAAAATAGGTGTAACTTCGTCAATTTTTAGAGTTTCAGAGTCCGGTTGCTCTTAAAATATTCTTGAAAGTTCACACTATAACAATATGCAAACAAAGAAACGATTTTTGAAGTTTCCAGAGAAGGATCCCTTCTTAAGTCAGAAATCCTTATGTTAATTATGCATTCAACTTGATTTGAAATCTCCCTCACTATAACGTTTAAGTATATGATTATTTTTAATTTTTGTCTCAGAGGAGAGAATGGTTAATTTTTACATTTTATACAAGGAAGAAATTTTACGTTTTTAATTTCTTAATTATTGTTGTTAATATTGTTTGATATTTTATGATCTCCTTATTACGATGATAATTAGTTTAAGTTTTATAGGAAAGAGTTACCCAACTATTTTCAATGATTCATATTTTATTTTAATGGTAAATGGTAAATGGTATATAGTAGCACAGTCCACGATCATTTTGTGTTTTGAAAATTGTAAACGTCGTCTATTTTCTATAGTAAAGAGAGAAAAATGTTCATTTAATTTTGATAAATATGAATAAAAATACTTTTTAACGAATTTCCTTTGTTTTATTTTCAAAATCATCCAGATACGAAAAATAAACGGAATATGCAAGCCCTAGTCGTATGCACTAGAGAGTTTTGGTAATTTTGTGGCTGAAATTGTTACAACATGATTGTCCCTTCGTCCACATTTTCAAAAAGGTACCAGAGTATAGCCGCAGCTACTCCTTGCCGATGCGGTGCCGTGGCGCATTTTCAGGAGGAAACAGGGAAACTGGGGAAATCCTGCGGCGATTTCATCTGTTAAGGGGTTAATCTGTTAAGAGCTGTTAAGGGGTTACTCCTAGTTAAAATTGTTTAAAAAACGATTTTCGGTTTTCGACGGATTCTTATAATATAAACTTTTAAAAATATTCTCTGAAAATTTCTAGTCGGTCCGTTAAAAATTGAGGGTGTTATGAGCGTTTACAGGTAGGTCCGGCGAACTTACGTATATATCTGACGTAAAACTTTAAACGCGTTTTTCTCGGAACGACTTTTTCAGTATCGGTGACCAAAACATCTCAAAAATAACTAATCCGGTCTGCTTCAAATTGCACAGACATTTTTTGTATATCAAAAGGCAGTCCTTAATCGAAGGATTTTTTTTCAATGCATACTTTTTTATATCAAGGAAAATAGCGTGTTTTTTTCACCGCAATTTCGACGATCACGTTCGTTCGGCGACCATTTTTTAAAAAATCATTATTTTATTGAATCCTTCGATTAAAGACTGGATATACCGTGCAAAAACTAAATTCATTCGGTTTTTTTTTTATTTCAGACGATTTGTTCCCGAGCAGGAGTGGTCACCGCGAAGGACCTTTTTTGCACAGCGGTTTGTGCAATTCACTGTATCTCCGTCGTTTACAAATATATCCCAATAAGAAAATTGTCAGCGATACTCGAAACGATACCCGTTACTATGAAAAAAAAAGTTAAAAACCTAAACCTCCCAAACCTAACCTCTAAACCAAACCTAACCTCAAACCTAACCAAACCTCAAACCTAACCTAACCTCAAACCTAACCTAACCTCAGCACTAAAACCTAAATTTCCCCAAAAAAAAAATGCACGAAAACACCTCATTTTCCGGAGGCGAACTAGAGGTAACCCGTTAAGCGACTAAGCGGTCACCCATCCAAGTAGTGGCCAGCACCTCTTGACGCCGAGAATTGCCGCAGCACACCGACCGCGCGTACGCCGCCGCCGGTCCCCAAAAAATCTCCACCCTCGTCCACTTCGCCCAATGATTTATAACGCCCATTTTCACGGTTCGAAATGAAAAAAAAAACGGCCCGTAAAATTTGCTACCCCGTTTTATTATTTCACGCAGTGGTGCAAGTTTTCCGCATCAATCACCCGTCGATGAGAAACGAGAAGTTCCTCACTGGGTCACGTAGACTGGAGAGAGAAAAATATGAAGAATGTTCTCGACACGGTACATAGACAGCGTGAAGGAAGAGAGTAACCAGGATCGTAAATCGCATGCCCTTGACCCATCGAAGCCCTCCTCTCGCTTTAGGTCAGTAATTCCATCCGCCCGGAAGCACTTTCCCCTCCGCTTACCTGAATATCTTCCTCGCGAGGTTTGCTGGCGCGAAGAAAAGGGACGTGCAATAAATCACTGCAAGCAACAAAAAAACAGAAGGCATTCCTTCTGGTCGAGGGTCGAAATGTTTGTTAACTTTTACGATCATGGCTGGATTACTGGTCAGCTTCGTGCTACTGGAAAAACGCAATATCCCACGATGGATCTCATGACCAACGCGAGTACGTATACCCTGCAGTATTTTTTGTATTCTTTTTTTGTTCTTTAATTTTTACTACTCCCGTTGCCGAATTATAAATCAACCGCTTATTGCACCGTCTCAGTTTCGGAAGTTCCACTCGTAAAACGAAATTACGAATGTTCGGAGCTCTGCTGTCTTAATGCATGTTGTGCAACATGGAACGAAAGTTTTTCAAACGTTGTAAAATGAATTAATAAATCGGTGAAGCAATGAGCAAAGGGATACATGAGTAGACAAATGAACAAACAAACAAACAAATGAATAACTAAATAGACGGGTAAATAAATAGATAAATAAATAAATAAGTAGATGCACAAAGGAATAGACAAACTGCCTGCGTCAATTTCCAACTGAGCGCAATTTAAACGACAATGCGAACCAATAAAAATGTTTGTCTAAAAAGATTTTGAGTCCCAGTTTCGGAATATATAAGCTCGTAAAATGGAATCACGAATGTATGGAGCTCTTTTATTTGTTGCATCTTGGGCAATGTGGAATGAATATTTTTTAAACGTTGTACAATAAATAAATTAATGGATGACTAACTGAATGAATAAATCTATGAATCAGTGAGCATAGGGATAAAGGAATGAATAAATAACTAAATGGATAGATAAATGAATAAATAGAAAAATAAATACATAAGTAGATGAATAAATGAATATGTCAATACACAATCAAATACATAAATTGCCGGTTTTAGTGCCCTACTGAGTGCAATTTAAAGGACATCTTCAACAAACAACAACATTTCTATGAAACATTCTGAGTCTTGGATTCGGAACCTAAAACGGAATTACTCCTAAAACGGAATTACACATATATGGAACTCTTTCATTGAATGCACATTATGCAGTATGAAGCGAATGTTTTTTATGTCTTGTAAAATGAATTAATGCATAGATGAAAAGCTGAATAAATAAATCAATGAATCAACAAGCAAAAGGATTAACGATGTAATAAATAAGCAAATACACAGATTAATAAATGAAGGAATAGCTAAATAGATAGATCGATAAATAAATGGGTAAATAGATAGATAAATAAATAATTAGATACGTAAACAAATATATCAACAGTCTACCCCAATTTCCTTCTAACCGCAATTTAAACGATATTTTGGGAAAATAAAATTGTTCCTATAAAAACACTACCTGACATCGGGGCATATATTCTAACCTCATTTATAAACTTCGTCCTACAATGAAATGGTGGGCTTACAATGGCAAAAATAGTGCAAAGGTAAACATTTTTTCAAAATGTTTCAAAATATGTAAATAATCAGATCCGACGAGCCCCAATTTGAATAAAACTTCGAGTAAGTTTCCGAAAATCCTCAACCTCCGATCGAGCTGAAATTTTGCAGGGACCTCCTTCTTAATATTTTGTGACAACCCCTAAAGGGATTTTTGGTGACGCGCAATTGTTTTTGGGTTTGTTTGGGTATATTTTCTCATCTGTTCTGTTCACCGTTTTGTTTGAAAAAAAAAAGGCAGAGCGTGATAACATACATCGGTACGAACGGAGACGTAGCAGGGATAAATATAGTCAGCGGGTTGAAAAAAAAATTCAAAATTCTATATCGCGAAAACCATTGCGAGTCGCCAAAAATCCCATTACGAGTGGTCTTAAAATATTAAAAGGAAGGTTTGTGCAAAATGTTCACTCGTTCGCATGCTAAGGGTTTTCGGAACGTTGTCCAAAAGTTCAAACAAATTAATTCAAATGTATCCTGCGATTATGATCTATACATTTGTCTAAATTCATTTAGAAACGAGTGTTAAGAATACTGACTTTCATCGGAAATATCGGAGTCTAGATTTTCAAGTGCCGTATAAAATCACATCGTTGGTTAACTTTTCGCTCCGGTTGCCTTTGCTAAACGAAAAAGCTGAAGTGAAGAAAGCTCGAGGAGGAAACCAAATATGTTTTCATCGATGATGAAACGGATGGTTTGTCGTTACGAAGAGATCCGTTTACAAATGAAGCGTAAAAAGAACGTCGTGATACTTCACGTGTTTTTTCATAGCAAGCTAAGCTCGGCTCCGTGAACCAGTTTATCGGTGAAATCCTGACAAACTTGACTTCGTCCACGAGGACCAGCTTAGGCGCGAGGCTCAAATTGAAACGTGAAAAAGTAAAAGGACATTCGGCAGCCACGGTATAACGCGATGAAAAAGTAAATCTCATAGAAACGTCGTGACTCCGAATGGCAGACTCGTATACAGAAATGTCAGCTGATGCAGCCTAGATATAATCGAAAAACGAATAGCCCAGAAATTCCGAAGTTTTCTCGTCCAGGTACCCGACTGATGCATTGTATACGACTCTTTTTTTTTTGTAGAACACCACGGGAGTAGTGGGCCCGGACGATCGTAGGCACACTGTGGGAATCCTCCCTTCGGCACTAAAGGGCAACAATGGAGAGCGAAGGAGAGGGAGAGAGAGAGAGGCAGAGAGAGAGAGAGAGAGATCGATGGAGGAAAGAGATTCTCTACAAGGTTTGACAAACGGAGCAGTGGGCTTGAGTGGGTACCAAACAGAAATACAAAGAAACCCAAAAATATGTCAAACCGGTCAGCATGCCCTTCGCCCCTTCTTTCTTAGACAACGCTTATACAGGGTGTCCCGAAAATGAAACACGGATATCCGGGTTTGCCCTGACGCAATTTTTTTTCTCGATTCGTCGAGGTTTTAAAAAATCCCATTATTTTTTCGAAGTTCGTCAAGTTTCCAATAAGTCCAATTTCCGAAGCCAGATTTCCAATGAGTCCGCGTTAATGGAACTTAGGGGAGGACGACATTGTGACGGGGCGAATAAGGGTAGTTTTTTGCGAATTGTTTCGTTCGCTGGATTATGTATTTCTGATTTGGAAAAAGGTATGTTTTTTGGCACACATTGGACTTATTTCGTGTAAATTTTTACGAAAAAGAAAACACAACGATATGGAGATATTACAGAGCTTCTGTATAAAGAATGTGGTCTATTTACCGGATCGATAACTCGATATTGGTTGGTCTGAAAAATAAAAATAATAAACTTTTATGATCTATATAAATTTGGTTCTCGTTGTACGTAGGCGTTTTTTTTTTGAAAAATTAAATTTCACGATATAACGGGTGTTAAAGAAAGTGTAATTTTGGAAAGGTTTACGTGAATTCGTGGACTTGAAACTACTACATTTTTAAACAAAACAAAACCGGCCATGTATAACGATAGCTACTGCAATTACGGAAATTTTGGTTCTTTAATATGGAAATCGTACAATTGTAGCTAGAGTTATGCTTCCGGCCAGGTCGAAAGAAGTCGTTTAGAAAAAAATGCGATTGAAAGTCTTAGTATACGTAAATCGTTGCGCTACCTGCGCTCACTAAATCGTCTGTGACTTGATCAATTTCCAATATTTCCACTCGAATTTTTTTCCCCCATATTCTTGAATGCGTATACTTTGAGAAAATGCAAAAAAAAAACGATTTTTCACTTGTCACATTGGTGTCCCATAACCGGCTATCATTGACTTTGGTATTTATTTACTTTATTTTTATTTCCAATGTTCCATCGTCTTATGATTCCATCTCTGTCCCTTTTATCACACATTCGTCACTCTATTTCTCGTTTTTCGGCTACCCTCCCCCCTGAGTGTTACCACACTGCCGCTCTTTCCTTATACACAAGTGCATTGAATTTGCACGATGGCACGGGGCAACTGCGGAAAATCGGTGCAGCGACGGGCGGCTATATTTTTCTGAAATCAATTTGTGTTTATATACCTTAGAAAATCCATCCAAGTATTGGCTTGGTCAAACAGATACACGCAACAGGGATATCAAAATTCGTCTAGGAAAGGGTTTTCGAAAATTTCATCACATGCAAATCGGCTATGAACGTTTCGCTTGATGTTCAATTGGAGCGGAAACTATGTACATATTCTGAACGCTTCGATGTTGGACACCCTGTATATGTGGTGAAGTTAAATTGTCCGCTAACAGACCCGAGGAACGACCAGGAAAGAGAGCCGGCAAAGAAAAGAAAAAAAGCTCCGTCGTGGGATTTGAATGAAGGACAAGGGACAATCAATTCAGTGGAATGATCGTATCTCGGAAGCACCTTTAGATTCCGCGATAATATGACGAGGCGGAGGTGGTATGCAACCCTAATCCCCTTTCCCGCTAACAATTGTCGTTAAGCGGTTTCGTCGATTATAAACGGGTTGGCATGGAACTCCTGCACATGCCCGCTTTGATTTAACATCTCATACCGTTCAATAGAAATTCACTTATTATTGTTGTGAACATTATTTTCGTCCTAATGAATGTCGAGACTGCGATTCTCATGTAAGGCTTCATAGTAAAAATCAAGTGCATACCAATAAATTGTGAAATAATTTTTTTTAATCGTGTCAATGCTTTTACGTTTTAGAGTACATTTTTTAGCTGTTCTTTCGTTACTAGCTAGTCTGTTCCCGATTTCCGCAAGCCTGAAAAATCACTTAAACAATTTATAAAATAAATTAAAAACAAAATTAATAAATGTAAGATCAAATTAATTGAAAAATACAATCATACCATTTCGTGAAATTAACCATAACATATTATAGGTATTTTTGTAATTGATTTATCTTTTTATTTAATTTAAATATACCAATCCTATGAAAAAGTGACGTTGAGGCTCCATCTCGTGGTGAAGCATCGCTCGACACTGTTTCCGGAGACTGCATTATCGAGCGCAACGATCGATGATAATATCGTTGAACTATCGATCTACCCGGATTTCTTCTCTTCGATCACTCCGCTGATAAGACAGAAGTAGCTCTTCCTTACCGATTGTGGATCAAGTATTACCGACCGAGTCCGCCCAAGAGCGTTCGCGGTTTTCTGTACCAGCAGCCAATTGGGGATCGAGGTCCGATAAATCGATGCGTCGGTAAGGTAGACTACGTGAAGACTACAGCCGTCTGATCTACCATCGATCTGACGTACCCGCTGGTGAAAAAGGGCGCCAATCGTTCGAATGTTGGAACCTCCGGTTGAAAACGAAGAAAAAGATCGCGACAACTTGCATGGATGTAGCGCATAGAAAATGGAAATTCAGTGTTGTGCAAATGAACCACTACGATCGAGGCTTCCATGAAAATCTATGCGCCGCTTGGTTATGTCAGGAGCTTGTATGAATATGAACAGTGCTAGCCCGCAGGCCGGTAGGAAGTGCACGAGGGAGGGAATAACTAGAAATAGCGACGGAGTATTTACCGGATCAGCGCTGCATTCCAACTGCCCGTTATATCTTATACGTGCAGAGCACACGCTGCCTTCGGCATGTAGATGTGCATATGCAAGGTCGAAAGGGATGGCGGGATAGAGAAACGGTGGAAGCACATGGTGTGCAGCAAGCGAAAAGCCCGTCCGCTCTATCCATCTAAATAACGTTCTGTGCCAAGGCATAAATAAGACCGGTTGGTTAATAATCTTATTTAGCTAACGGACTAATCGCAATTTGCTTAAATCTCGCAACCCTATTCCGCCCTTACTCCCCGTCCCCGAAAATCCTACCCTCTCGCTTCGGCCCTTTCCATGGGTAGGCCACCAACGGCGCCCCACAACGTCCTCCTGTGCCCGACCTCTGTGCAGACCTCTGCGAGCTGCCTCAGGGCGATTAATGAATTTATGGGAGCTTGTTGGGGGGGGGGGGAGGGGGGCTGCGCTACGTTCGCTTTACCACAGGATTCGAAGCCTCCGGCTATAAACTAGACTTGCCAACCCGTGAATCTAACCGCGGCTTCGAAACTTCGGGCTGTACCTACCGCCGCCTATCACCTCCATACTACGTAGCCAGTTGATACCACCATTGTAATACTGCACTTGTTTATATATATACTTTTTTTTCAATATTCTCCAACTTTCTTCCTGCACCGGTTCACCTATCACGTGTGCACCGAAAACGGAAGAGCAGGAATCGTTGCGTGAACGCATCCCACGCTCAGGGACCACAAACTAACGATTGCTGTACAAATCCCCAAATCTGGAAGGCTCCCAACAGTTATTCGCGTTTAGGAACGAAAACGCGGTGAGATTTTTCGAGAGATCTTGTCACCCTGAGCAACAATTCGATTGCGATCGGTGACTGTAGAAATCTTGACCGTAGATCCTCTCAAACCTGATAATATGGATGTCCTTGGAAGCCTGATATAGATTTAGGCTTAAACATATGAAACTGATAGCTTGAGTATGTTTGGGCTCATTTGAGGGGTCACCCGGATGAGAATCTCGATTATTTGGGTATGTTGAACAATAATTTTACTTCTGATTGCTTAAGCTTCTTTCAAAGAGGCCTCTTAAAGGCATCTAAGCAATCAAATCCGAGCAAGCCTAAGCAATCAAGCCCAATAAAATTAAAATTTGATTGAACGTAATTGCTTAGGCTTGACTGCTTAGGTTTGTATAATGACGATTGGTTAGGTTTTGGATTCATTTAAAATTCTGGATTGGATATGATTGCCTACATTCAAATTTGATTAGGCTTGATTTCTTAGGCTTGTTTGGATATGATTGCTTAGATTTTGATTAGGTTTGATCGCTTAGCGTGTTTAGGTTTAGATTGTTTAGGCTTGTTTAGCTTTTATTGCTCAAGCTGGTTTGCGTATGTTGGAGTCGTCGTTTCGAAACTCAATTTCACTTGATTTGAACGTAATTAGTGTTTTCTCGATAACATTAGGTATACGTTCAGAGGCATACGAACAGTCATATGTACACGAGTTGGGGTTTACGATTGGATGAGCTGGCATATCTGATACTGTCTTGGGCCCCTTATCGATCGGTCCCTTTACGAGATAAGTCCACGAAGAATACTCCGCAACGTTTCGATAAATCTTTGATTACGATCAAAGGGCGGTTCAAATGCGTTTACCATCCGAGTCATCACGTGCTAGCAGCAACGGAATTAGAGACAATTTCTTGCACGAGGCAGCCTGTGATCGTAGCCTGAGTTCCAAGATTCCACATATTTTGCACGCAACTTTTCAACCTAAGTAACTCCCTCAGGTGGCTCTCCACTAAAAAGAGGTATTGTACAAGTTTCATTTAGACGTGAAGTTCTCGTTTGGTCGTTGCCTCGCTGGAAACTTGGGAACCTTTTTGTCGATCGTAATTTTACCGGCACGACAAGCTGGCGCAAATTTTACGACCAGAAACACCAGTGCGGTTTCGCCGGGTCGCTAATTGAAACTTGTGTTGGGTGTATGATATTTTTATTTGTAATTCGTGAGCTTTCGTTTTCAGTGGGTGAAACAATATACGCGAGTGCATATGAGGAGGATGAAGCGGCAAGAGTTTTATCTCGTGTCAGGTTGGCCAATGTTGAAATAACACTTGAAACACATTGTTGTGGCGAGGTAATCGTCCAGATCGATTACTTTTATTAGGGTCCAAGAAAATTAGGGCAGAGCTGCATTTTTGGTCTGCTGAGTAAGAAATGGACTGTACCTGTTCACCTAGATGCAAAATAGTTTTGCTCTTGTATATAGTTGAAAAATGAATCATCCTCTGCTCCCTAGACAACAAATGGCTCATATTTGTTTTAAATAAAAATGAATTACTCTTGATCTTGCCATTCTTTCGTCGATTTTTTATTTATCTGGAGATAAAAAATTGATCGTCTTCAGTTTTTTCCATAAATAGCGAACCATTTTTGGTTCTCTAGATCAAAGAGAACCCTTGGTCACCCAATATTTAGATCTTCAATTTTAACAATCAAGAATCTAACCCCAAACGAGCATCATAGAAATGCAGACCTATAATTTTTAACAACAGGAAGTCGTTTCGAAAGAATAAAGTTTTATTCGAATAATTCCTAAACGTACCATTTAAAATGTGTTTTCCTAATAACAGTCAACTACTGCCACTCAGATATTTCGCATGAAGTTCCATTCCAGCAATCTACCAGTCCATCAAGCACCGACTTGAAAATTAACATTTCCAATATTTTCAGTGGCGAATAATTTTTTTTTTTAATACTCCATCGTAGAGGTAATCGAGAAACGATTTTTATAAGCTCCAGTCAGCGTGTTTAAAAAGCGTTTTCCAAGCGGGGAAAAAGGAGGAAAAAGTACAGAATAGCCGTGACGCCTCAAATGGCCCGGGAATTGGAACATTTGCCTTATCTCGTTCACCGGAGTGAACAATTTTTCTTGAATGGCCTGACACATTGAGAAAAGGGGGAAAACGTGGGCATTTGGTTCTTGCTCCCTTCGTTTGAACGAGCGCAAGAAGGTAGCGCGAGTCCCTCGCTCCTGTAATTACTGATCGAAAAGATATAGCCGTGAATGACGAGCTGATAAAAAAAAAGAAGCGACTAACGCGAAAATCGCACCCCATCGCGCGCACCCTTAAAAAGATCCTGTAAAGTCGATGTTCCTTGTTGAAGCCGAAGGAGAAAGAAGTCTCGGAAACCCAGCCTGCAATCTTCCGGACGAGTCATTTGAGACCATTTGCCGACGAAGAAGGAGGTAAAAAGTTGGCGCAAGTTTAAGCAGTCAAACAGCGTGAAAGAGCACGCACACACCCACACACACACACACCCTCCTGGTTCCTTCTTAAGGCCGCAAATATTTTTGCAAGCATAATCATCCTTCCATCGCAGTATATACGTATACATATTACCAGAGGCTTGCGCATAAACGAGTTATCGTATATCGCTGTTAATATTGGTTCCCAACTAAAAGTTACCTTTGCCAAACGGCGAGGGCGAGACGGGAGTTGGAGGGTACTTTCGATGCTTCAAACTTTTAATGATTCCACAACCGCTGATAGATATGTAATTCACGAATCAAATGTAAATCGCGTATGATCACGTGCAGGTTATTTGAATACGGACTTTTGGTTTTTTGGTTATTTTTTCTTCCCTCGTTTTTTTTTCATTGGAATATTCTGTGTATTCCCATTCACGAATGTTACGAGAATCTTTTACTCGATGGCATTTTTCTGCCTATGTTTTATTTTTCGTTTATTTTCATTCGTCATGTTTTACGATTATTTTCATTCGCCATATTTGTTCGTCATTGTGAATTCCTGAATTTTGAGTTTAGATTCGTAATCAGCACCCTCAAAAACCCCAGAGTACAAGTTTTCAGGATAAAAAAATGTTCCTGCCATTTTGGGCACATTTTGTCGAATTCTCTCTGCCAACGAAGGGGTTAAAAGGGGAGATGCTTTTAGGCGAGGAAAAAAAATGGCTGGTTTTCATGATTTTTTTTGGTTCCAAGCAAAGATTTCTTCACGATTTTCAAGACTTAGGGTATTTTTTGTTACTACGTTTAGCTGTTACATGGTATTTTTTTAATTGATCTTTAAAAATGATGGAGGTATGCCACGGTCTTCTAAACTACGTTTTCAAAACCGGCGTGAGGTATAGCTAAAAAAACCAATCGACTTATTCTGAGGAAATCCGCTATAAACCTTTCCAACGTTATTGTTAAAAACAGGACTCTAAATATTTTTGAGATAAAGAAAAACAGTATTTTTCATTGCAATATGTTGCTATGTTTTTCAGAAAATTCTATCTTTTTGTTTCAAAGCATACCAATTCGTCGGTTTTCAACATTTCTCACTGTTTCTTGGTTCATATTCTGCGTATGATTGTCAATGGAAAGAAAATATTCTTTTTTAAGATTAATCCCGCGGATGTTATACGCCACGCCACCACGATTAACAAAAAAATACCACGTAACAGCTAAAAGTAGTGAAATGGTAAAGAAAAGTTTTCTTAAAAAAATGACAATCAGCCCCATGGTTATCGCCTTAACGGGGAAGGGGGGGGGGGCTTTAAAAAAACATCGGGTTTCTTCATACCAATTCCTAAAACCAATATTAGGGCAGTTTGCAAAATATTTTTTTTAAACAATATCTGTATATTCGTAGTTTGGCGAGTAGACACTAAATGCCTGTTTTCTATAAATATGTACGGGGTTAAAACAATTTCAACCCGTTAACTGACGATCCTTCATTTTTTTCACCGTTCAATGTTCAGTATGGGGACATATATGTGAAAATTTATAAAGAACAGGGATCAATCAAAAACGATGCACAGTCCCCCGTATACACTATTATCCAAAATAAATATTCAAAACGGACACACGAACAGCCTGGACAGAAGGAAATATATTTCGCAAATTTGGTCATGCGTACCTCAACATCCACTTGGATAAAAATTGAACAGTGAGGAAAGTCGAAATTGCAACCCCGTTACTGTGTTCACATATATATATAAGTGCATTGAACCAAACTTTTAATGATGGCGAGAGACTTCGTACGCAGTCGGGAGAGCGAATGAATTCTGCATGTGTGCGTACAATTCACACTGGGCCGGCTGACATTTCGGCTCGCTGTTATTGACGGCTCGTACTTGTGTTGTCTGCCGGAGGTTGATACGACGTCATCACACTCCTCTGCCAATACATGGACATTTTTGTCGCAACCAGTTTTGTGGATTGGATAAAAATCCTTCTCTTTTGTACCTTCTCTTTTCTCTCTTCCGTTATCGTTCTCATGTCAAATGCGAGTAATAAATAGCCGCACAAAATAGACCTATTGGCGGAGAGTGTGCATGAGGTTTTTTGTACCCTCTTCGCGTGGTCGAGGGGCGAGGAAAGGAGATTGATGGTGCGTGGAGATACTCCATGGGCGATTCGACAATACAGTCGAGCGACGAGATATTGTTCGTTTAAAGAAGAAAAGAAATACGTTTGGTAATATTCTGCATTTATTGATTTTGTACCTGCTATCTCTTTTGGTCCATTCCAATTAGTCTGAAGATATATTCAATTATCTTATTTACAAAATTAATTCTTTCTAATTTTTTCGTATTAGGTTTATTACGTTTTTTCTGATATTGCGTTCTATCAAATTTCATGCTGAAATATTGTTTTCGAATATACTAAATTAATTGTATCAAATGTAATTTTCAAAATTTATTCTATACTCGCTGACTCTTTTATTCTATTGCAATTAGCCTGAAAATTTGTTCGATTATTTTATTTACAAAAATTATCCTGTCAAATTTGTTTCTGACAGTTAGTTTTATCGAATTTTATTCTGAAATCGTATGCCATGAAATTTTATGCTCAACATTAATTCTGTGGAATTTTGTTCTCAACATTGATCGTATCAAACCTTATTCTCAATATTTATTCTAAAGTCGCTCTTTTTTTATTTCATTGAAATTAGCCTGAAAATGTATACGATTATTTTATTCAGAAAATGTATTCTTTCGAACTTAATTCCGGCAATCCATTTTATCAAATTTCATGCTTCTACCGAATTTTATTCTCAAAATGGATTGTATCAAATGTTCTTCTCGAAATGTATTCTAAACGAGCCCACTCTTATATTGTGTTGCAACTACCCTGAAAATGAATTCGATTATTTTATTTAGAAAATGCATCCTTCCAAATTTTATTCTGACAATTAATTTTGTCAAATTTTATTGTGAAACTGTATTCTGTCAAAGTGCATGCTCAACCTTTATTTTATCAAGTTTTGTTCTCCCAATTGATTGTTTAAAATCTTATCCTCAAAATTTATTCGTTCGAAATTTATTTTCAAAATTGATTCGAAAGTTTATTTTGTAAATTTATTCTATACAGTGTGATGTATAAAAATGTTATTCTTTTCCATTTTCTTTAAAATTCTTCGAAAATATGTATTCTTTAAAATTTCCGATTGCAAATTTATTCTACCGCATTTTATTCTCTTAACTTGTTCTACTCAATAGAATACTATTTTCATTCTCCCGAATAATGTAAACGTCAAAAAAAACGCTACCAAATTTTATTTTTCAAATTTACTCTATCCAATTTGAAGAATTCTTTTTTGCGTTATTATTCTACTCAAATCTTACGTCAATGAAATTAAGTGCTAAATTCTCTAAAATTGAATAATTTCGTAGAATTCCATTCGTCGGTTGAGCCCTTTTCGTAATAATACCCCAAGTGAAATGGACGAATAAAAGCGATTTTTTTTAACGCAGCGAGAAATGTTCCAGTGTGTTCCGTGCGAGGTTGATTCGGTGTAGAATGAGCCACATATGCTCGACGCATAGAGAAGCGTGAGATACGTGACAGAGGATATCGATTGTGCAAAAGCAAACTGTGTCACTGTGGTTTATGCAAAGGGGCGCGTTACTATCGGGCAAGGCTTGACCCCGACCACCCCCTGCCAATGGCCTGCTCGTTCACGTTGTACGTGTATAGAGAGGAACTATCGTTTGACAAGCCAACAACGTAACCGAACCTTCGCTCACGGTGTACAGCGCTTCATGTGTACACGTGCATATCCAAAAGAGCTGTGACCGAG
This sequence comes from Ophion costatus, assembly GCA_951751655.1. Lineage (NCBI taxonomy): Eukaryota > Metazoa > Arthropoda > Insecta > Hymenoptera > Ichneumonidae > Ophion > Ophion costatus. Next base: position 34,434,730 of record OX632358.1, read on the forward strand.
AGGGTGAACCAAAGGTAGAAACAATGCAATCGAAATTGACAGGGTGGAAACTTGTGCCGCTACAATTTCGGGTACCAAATTAAACCGTACGGCCCGGAAGTTCTCTCGAAATTCGCCACATTGACGCGTCGCCGACAATGGCTTTCGTCAGATCCGTAATGATATTTTCCTCGTGCTGGGAACTATGCGATACCACGGTGAATTGCAGACAAAAGTATTCAACTGTAGACTGGTACTCGTGAAAATGGAAGAATCAATAACTATTGTTGAAGACACCACGGTGCCGGGTCGAAAAAAGGTATCCGAATTTTTTTGCCTACTGGATTATTTACTTGGAATTTGGAAAAAGGTATGTTATTAAGCATACACTGAACTTATTTCGTATAAATGTTGATGTGCCAAAATAAAAAAATTTCGCTACACGAAACAAATGTAGCGAAATTTTTTTCGCTACTCGATACAAATGTAGATTTTTTTCGCTAGCGGCTACATTTCGATCGAGTAGCGATTTTTTTTCACTAGACGCTACATTTGGATCGAGTAGCGAAATTTTTTTTCCCTATTCGCTACTCGATCAAAATGAAATTTCTTTCGCTACTCGCTAGAATTGGATCGAGTAGAGAATTTTTTTCGCTCCCCGCTGCAGTTGTATCGAGTAGCAAAATTTTTTTTATACCAAAACCAAAATGACTCAATGGTAGTAGTAGCAATGAGTGGAATCAGGGATTCGACTTAGTGGATTCCGCGAGTGGAATCAGGGGTGTTATTTTTTTTTTGTATTCAGTTACCCTTTAAAATGCGACTTGGATCATGAGGATCGCATGACTTTTCGATTTTGTGAAATTTCAGTCAGCCATCGATTTTCACTAATTTTTCAAAGGCATTGGTCGAAAAAATTCGGAAAATTTTTAGTTCTTCTGTTAGGTTCTTTTTAGGCCAAACCTATGGTAAATTTTCTGTGAAACACGAATCACATTGAGTTTTCATCGAAATCTCAAAAATTCAATATTAAAACACGAAAAAACAATTATCGATTTTTCGTAAAATTATGCTTCTATTCAAATGGCTCTAATCATTTTTTCGAATGCGAATTGGAACACGAGAATCGGATAATTTTTTGATTGTTGGTGAATTTTCAAAGCCAGTCATCGAATTTCACGATTCGGAACGTTGTGCAAAGACGTATTCACTTCCGCAGTGTGTAGTGTATCCAATGCTACTGTTTGCATACAATAATCCATATTTGTTTGGTAAACAAATATTTTTTCTCAAATAACTTGAAAAAAACGGAATTTTGAAAAAAAATCCGTGATTTGTTTGTGCATCCCGTTTTGCCCCGGTCTCCCCTTTATAAGATGAGCATCGATCTTGATTTTTTTTATTTCACGTGCCGTTGTGTTGCCTATGATTAACTGTCGGTTATATATAGAGAGAGGAAGAAGGCGAAAAGTGTCTGTGTTTGACACTACCGTGCTCTATCGGTAAACCGATTTTTCGAACAAAATTTCGCTTACTCGATACATTTTCGATCCTTTCATACCGAAGTATCGAGTAGCTAGTAGCGAAAGAAATTTCGCTACTCGATACATTTGTAGCCAACAGGGAAAAAATTTCGCTACTCAATACAAATGTAGCGCACCGACAGAGGTGGGCGCGCGGTCGGTGTGCGGGCTCGGCGGTCACTGAAGTTAAGCAGCATTGGAGGCTGCCAATACTTGGAGCGGTGACCGCTTGCCCGTGCACTGGTTTGCGCGTCAACCTTTGAGCGGGAGGCAGTTTGTCTGAGTTTCTGATGTTTAATACAACTGAAACTCAGCCAAATATAGCCGCCTGTATCGGCCCAGGTTTTCCGCAGTTTCCCTGGGCCCTCGTGCAAATGCGATACAGTAGTGCATTAGGAAAGAGTGGCTGCGGTCAACACTCTGCGGGGGAACTCTGGAAGGAAATGTAGGGAGCTCTGGAAGGATTGTGAATGTCGGAAGGAATGGAAGGAATGAAAAGGAGGGGATGGTAAAAGGGGAAGGCCCCGTACCTCTGAGGAATACATACAAATGTAGCGCAATTTTTTCGCTACTCGATACAAATGTAGCGAGTATCTTTTTTGTATCTCGATACAAAAGTATCGAGGTATGGACATCTCTTATTGTAATATAGCCTCAGTATGACAAATGTGGTCCAGCGATTGGATCGTTGACTTGAAAATGGATGGTAGTTGAAAAATAAAAATTAAAAGGTTTTATGATCTTTATAAATCCCGTTGTCGTGAAAGTTAGCAATTTTTCGAAAAAATGCAGAAAATTACACGTGTTGAAAAAAATCAAATTTTCCAACACGCGTAATTTTGAAGAAAAATGTATAAAAAATGGAAAGAAAAAAACATTTATAAAAAATGGCTACGTACAAGGATACCTACTGAAACTACGAAGATTTTGGTTTTTTTTTTTTAATTGTGAATTGGACAATTGTAGCTAGAGTTATGATTGCGGCCAGGTCGAGAAAAGTCGTTTCGAGAAAAACCCGACTGAAAGTTCTCGTATACGTCAATCGTGGCGCTGCTTGCTGTCACGGGAACATCGGTAACTTGGTCAATCTGCAATATTTCATCTTAAAATTTTTTAAATACAATATATTTCTAAATATATTTTAAACGTTGAGAAAATACAAATAAAAATCAATTTTTTCCCGTCATAGTGGCGTCTCGCCTTAACGATGGAAAGTGACATCGTTTTATACGAGTAATATTTTTAAAATTGTGTTTTTCATACTTGAAAAGTTTGCGTTAAATATTTATAGATATTAATCATTTATAATTTATTTTATAATTTGTTTATAATAAATGATATTACTTCATAATTTGTCAATATAAATCGAAATATTTCTAACAATTATAAATATAGGGGAAAAGTGTACGAGTTGAATCCATGAGGTGAGATGATCATTTTTAATAGCGGCAAAACTATTAACGCTATCTATAGTAATTTTTTTCCGTAAAACATAGCGCCCGACACCCTCCGCGTTAGTCAATCGTTGATGACGGTATGAACGACTCATTCGTTAATTGTGACGGAAAAAAATTAAAATTATGAGCTGTAGATCTAAAGCAAGGTTGACTTTAAGCTGAGGTGACTTTTATTGAATACTGTCAGTTGCATTGTTGTGTTTGTGCCATTATAATCTACTCAATTTGGATTTCGATTGGCGTGGTAACAGCGGAATACTCATATGTTATGTTACCAAGCAATTAATGGAAAAGTTGACTTTGAGGCAAGATGATCCTTTCTAGATGTACCCATGTGCGGGTCTACGACGTTCCGAGTACGGCCGACGTTTGGCTGTATCGTGGCAACACGTCCGCTGCCAACGGTCGACGGCCTATGATGAGCCAGCGTTGGCGAAACGTACTAGCCATGGTTGGCTATCAGGCGGCGATGGCTCGGCAGTAGACGATCGAAAGGCGACTATGGCGCAGAGTTGCCGAAACCGTTATTCGATCGTCGCTCCGACGGTACGCTTGATAGTTGGCGCAACGCTGGCCACCACGGTTCACCCGACGCTGGCTAGTCGTCGCCCGGGTGTAGTTGGCCATGTGTGCAGACCCAGAATACAGCCAACCCTTGGCAGTAAGACGGCGTCGAATAAACAGCCGACGATCGGGACGCGACTATGGCTTAGAGTTGGCGAAAGTGTTGTTCGAACGTCGCGCCGACGTTACGATCAGTACTTCGCGCAACGTTGGCTACCACGTTTAATCCGACACCGGGCAATCGTCGCACGGGTGTAGGTGACCATTTTTTGTAGACCTAGAGCTCGACCGATGCTTAACCGTAAACAAAGTGCAGTAGACCGTTGGTACCCGACCTCCACCGTTCGAATTTTCTTTTGAGCTTGCCTGAACAGTATTGTGTAGCGCGCAACCTAAACGGTGTGGATATTCTACAGTGGAATTAATTTCACCAATGGCGGATAAAAATAGGTCTTCGTATAATCGCGTAAAAAAGTTTCGTCGTCTCCATAAAGAGGAAAACGAAGTTAACGCTTCTGCCCACCAATCAACTTCTAACAGCTACACGGAGAGAATTTTTAAGTAATTTTTACTGTGAAATCACAGTAACTCGGTGACAAATGTGCAATTCTTCAGGTTTTTAGGAAATAAATTATAAATTTTCATGGAAATAAATCAAAATTTACTTTTGCGTATCAGAAATTTAAAATATTTTCCAGAATTTTTACTGAAATTAATAGTAAAATTTCATGAAACGTAAAGATTACGACAATAAGTTAAAAAAGTGCTAATATAAATGAAATTTTTCAGTGGAACATTGAGAAATTGGCGTGTTTTCCATAAAAATTTAAAAAAGGAAGCCGAAATTTTCCGTGCGTCCACCGGAATTTTACGTTCTTTATAGTAAAATCAGTTAGGGCTAGGTCGCCTGACCGTACGCGTGAGCTCTGTGTGCGAGCGTGCGTATACGTGAACGCAAGCTGTGAGAGTGGGCTTATGTATGACGCAGTATGACGAGCACGAACGACGCCGACCCGCGTTGCTTAGCAACAGCGGTACCGCGCATGCGCATTATAGTACGAAACATGGCCCAAGAAAGCCTCGTGGTCTCGTGCAGTCTAACGTGTTCTACGCAGTTGTACGCAAGAAAACAAAGAAACGTGAAAAGAAACTTCGATAAAGGACGTCTACAATGGTACGGAAAGATGATATGCTAAAATAAGTAGCAATCAAGAACACAAATGTTCAGAAATACAGTATATAGAGTATTTATTTAATCATAGGGAATTCATTTTTCGCTAGGGATTTTAGAAATTTCAAGTTTGTCCAGGTTATTTTTACTGTAGAAACTTGGAATTTGTGAGGCAGCCCATTGTTGAAATTCTACACGAGAATGTGTCAGAATTTTTACTGAAAGAAATGTAAAAAATTATGCTACTTGCTTAAATTTTTACATGAATGAAAGCAAAATATTAAAAGCTAGTGTCAATTTTTGACTATGTGCACATTTGTCACCGGTTTCAAATTTTTAATGTTATTTTTACGGAGATTTCACCGTAAAAAATACTTAAAAATTCTCTCCGTGTATGTTTCGGGAGCAGACATGATTGATAGTTCCTTTGGGCCTTCTTCACATTTTTGTTACCATTCTAGCGTTTATAACGTTGTAGGACTGAATATATTAATAACGTTGTAAGACTGAATATATTTATGAAGTTGTAAGACTGAATATATTTATGAAGTTGTAAGACGGAATATATTTATGAAGTTATAAGACTGAATATATTTATAACCTAAGCTAGACATCAATACGTCAATCACTGACAATAAATTTCTATTAATGCTATGTCTTTTTTCTTTTAAATAGTCAATCTGCTATTCCTTTAAACACCCTCTCGTAAATGTAATGCCAACGTCGCAAACGACGTAGGGTCGATTGCGCAAACGACGTAGGTTCGATGCCGCAATGGATGTAGGGTCGACGCGGTGATCGACGTAGGATCGATACC